>VZTU01028260.1:122960-164638 GCA_013400835.1 Zapornia atra
CAGTGAGGGTGACAGAGCCCTGGGACAGGCTGCCCAGGGAGGTGGTGGAGTCTCCTTCTCTGGAGATATTCAAGCCTCGTCTGGACGCCTGTCTGTGCAATATGAGCTAGGGAGCTGCTTTGGCAGGGGGGTTGGACCCGATGATCTCTGGAGGTCCCTTCCAACCCCTACAATTCTGTGATTCTGTGATTCTGTGATTCTGTGAACCAGTGAGTGCAGAAATGCGTCAGCAGTGGTCTTCCTCCTCTGGAGCTGAGCAGGGCTGTGGTGTGGCTGACCTGGAAGATCCCCTGAAGAAGATGTGGGTGCATTTAACAGCAACTGCAGTAGCACTCAGTGTTAACCAAGGTCGAATTATGTGAATTAGTGTACCCACATTAAAATAAAATTGTATGTTATATGAGAGCAAAGGCGTAGGATCCTTTGCATTTTGTTCATGTTTCTTTAATTCTTGTACACACACACACACACAAAGCAGTATCCTTATGCCCCCTTCTCACCACATGAATTTTGTATTCCTGGGGAGACTGTAACGAGTTGTCCATTCTAATGTCGCAAGTTAGGAGTGACCCCCACTAGCACAGCAGAAATTTGTAACAGAAGCATAAAGACTGGTATAAATGGAGTAAGAATGGAAACATTTGTGCAAAAACACCAGAGGAAGCAGCAGAACAAAGGTTAAAAGGAGAGGCATGTGTTAATCACCACAGAGCTTGGTATCTGTGATTTCATTCTAATGAAAAAGAGGAAGAAACTGAGCTAAAGTTGTAAAGTGGATGGAGAACAGGACTAGAGCTTATCAGGCAAGGAAAATAAAATACATGAAATTCAGGGATTTTGCCTAACAGTTACAAGGGGCAAGTCAAAAATCACAAGGGAAATGGTCCAAATCAGTATCCACTCTTAAAAAGTACAAAAGGCAAGTCCAAAACCTCAGCTACTGATATCCTTTGTCTTCAGGTTGTATACAAGTGGTCCAAGGCCGCTTGGGCACCTGTGTCTTGGTACTTGTGAGTATGTGGATCAGATGAGAGTGTGTGAATGAAACCTATGGGAGACTGAGAAGGAGTGGTTGAAAGTGACTTGCTTAGAGATTTTTGTATTGCAAAATCACCCTTCTTTCCATATGATCTCTTGCAGAATTCTTTTATAGTAATTTCTTACAAAGCCATAGAGTAATATGAGTACAAAGATCTAAAACAAGCTTAAAGATTTTCTTAAATATTGGGGTTCTTGGGATGTTTTTACAATTCTGTCACTTTCTACTGAGAATCTTTTATTAGACTAAGCAGTATAATTGGGGTAAAAATACAAGCTTTTCTGCCTAGTAGGTCTTTTCTTAGAAGGGAAAAAAGAAAGAAGTTATGCTCTTTACAGGTAGGGAACTACTGCTCTGAATTTATCTTAATTATGTTAATTGCTTAGACAACTTCAAGGTACAGTCACATGAATATTTGCCCACTGGCAAATTTATTTAATGTAGGTATGACCCCGACCCCTTCACAGCAGTATTCTGTGAGGGCTGTGCCTTAAACCAGATCAGCAGAGCTGGGGTTAAAATAACAACTAGAAAAAAAAAGAATCCCACCAAACTTTTCTTCTTTAATCATTTTATTTGACAGCACATTTCTTCATTTTGTTTTAGAACACCCAGGCCCTCAGAACATCAGTGTGGGTGATGGAGGAAGCAGGAAAGAGGAGCACAAGCAGAAATGATGGGGACTTTGAAGGGCACTGAGAACTACCCTCCTTTCCCTTGCTGCCTCAGAAGCAGAGCCATACCACACAGCATTCTTGATTCTCTTTTCCCTTGGGCTTGTCTTTATTTAGGAGCACTAGGGAAAGGAAAGAAGTGGTCAGAGATCCCGGAACAGTGGATTTGCTGCCCATGGTCTACCAGGCACTGATAAGCTCTGAACACTGCAGGCTGGAATCCAGCACAGCTGAACAGTTTTGGAGACCAAATGGCTCAAAAGCAACCTTAAAGCTGTCATAAGTATTGCAGAGATGGAGCTGTGCTTGCCATATGGCAAATCACAAAACTTCTGGAGGTATGGTCTCCCACAGCAGGCCTTCTTCACAGGTGTATTAGCAGGCCTAATAATCAGCAGTCCTGCCTTATTCTCATAGATGTTGATGAAAAGGTAACATGTATATTCCTTCTGAATTTGGTGTATATTTTTGAAAATCCTCAGAATGGCAAAGAATCAAAGAGCAGCCTAGGAAACAGCACACCCAGTCACTGGGAGAGAGTGAGGGAAACAAGGGCTGTGCAGATTCTGCCTGGATAACATGATGTGCTCTTCATTTCATGTTTTTAGGACAGCCTCAGCTCTTTCCTTGGAGTAATTGATTTTTTAAATCATAGTCTAGTGTCAAGGGACTTCAACAGGACTGGAATAATTTCTCTGTACAATCGTTGACAACTACTCAAGGACATTTTAACAGCTGCAGAGTGAAAGCAGACAGGCTGTTAGAAGGACTGCATGGCATGACAAAGGCATGACTTTTGCTCTGACCATTTTCTAGATGACAGTTAAGTCAAATTTCTCCTTTATGGTCAATGAAGATCCTATTAAGATTTATTGGGAGCCTAAAAGGTCTCACAAATCCCAGATCTGTCTTTACATTTACATATTCTCCTTTATAAAGGCAAATAGCCTCTGTTTTGTCAAACTACTCATGGTAGACTTTTCCAGGCTGGAGATCATCAGCTTCTGGGAAGGAGCCCATGGACTTAAGTACCTCATGCCAGCATGACATGACTGACCAGTCTCTTCTGTAGGTTAGGACATGCTAAGGTCTTTGTTAAGGAGTATGGTGGGACCAAAGTCTAAGTCCAGCACATATCCTACATGAACTGTAGCTTGTAAAGCCAGCATTTACATGAATGTGGTGATAGAGATACTTTAAAGTACCTTTAGCATCATCCCAGCCTGCCACTTCCCCTGACTCAAGAGGGTTATTTACCTAAAACTGTGGAAGGAACACTCCTTTATCCTTTTAGGCTGGGACACGATGTGATAGCAGTCCTGCAGAGAAGGACTTAGGGGTGATGGTGGACAAGAAACTTGACATAAGCCGACAGTGCGTGTTCGCAGCCCAGAAGACCAATTGTATCCTGGGCTGTATCAAAAGAAGAGTGGCCAGCAGGCCAAGGGAGGTGATTCTGCCCCTCTGCTCCTGGAGTATTGTGTCCAGTTCTGGAGTGTCCAACATAAGATGGACATGTAACTGTTGGATGGGTCCAGAGGAGGGCCACGAAGATGATTAGAGGGCTGGAGCACCTCTCCTATGGAGACAGGCTGGGACAGTTGGGGTTGTTCAGCCTGGAGAAGAGAAAGCTCCAGGGAAATCTTATAGTGACCTTTCAGCACCTGAAGGGGCTTACAAGTAATCTGGGAAAGGACTTTTTAGAAGGGCATGTAGTGATAGGATGAGGGGGAATGGTTTTAAATTGGAAGAGGTCAGATTTAGACTGCATATAGGGAAGAAGTTCTTCACTACGAGGGTGGTGAGGCACTGGAACAGGTTACTCAGGGAAGCGGTGGATGGCCCCTCTGTGGAGGTGTTCAAGACCAGGTTGGATGGGGCCTTGAGCAGGCTGGTTTAGAGAGAGGTGTCCCTGCCCATAGCAAGGAGGTTGGAACTTGATGATCTTCAAGGTCCCTTCCAACCTTAACCATTCTAGGATTCTATGATTCTTTTCTGGAGACATCTCAATTGAACCCAGCTTAGCTTTGATATTGTCATTCAATGGCTGCCTCACAAAGGGTAGAGAGTCATGATGTGTCTGGACATCTAGCTCTGATCACTCATCAGTAACCCCATGCAGTCAAAATTTCCTCTTATAGTAACCCTCTCACTCTGTCCCACATAGCTCTTTCCTATCTATCTATGCATTAATCTGCAGCCTCTAGCCTAACTACTGTATCCAATGTTTCGCAGATGTCCAGATGCATGGCATGTATTGCTTGTCCTTTATAAACTGAAACAGACAGATTAAACCAACATTCCAGAGGAAAAGTTTTCATTCAGCGTGCTTTTGTTACACCCTCAGCATTGTATGTTTTACTGCCTAAATGTGCAGCTAAACAGCAGTTGCCAAAGCTTTACATTGGAAAATTAGTTTTAGTGTAAATGAATTTCAGAAAGCCCAGATGTCTACACTTAATGATTCTTGAAAGATTTTAATTTCCCACCATGTTTCTTCGCTCACACTTTGCATCGGGCTCATTAACTTTCAGCCCAAATACAGAAATTGCTTCCCTCCAATCGTACCCTCTGATTTATTTGTGTGTGTGTGTGTGTGTGTGTGTATGAGCTCTATCATGCAAATCACATTATTTTCTTTCATTACTTTACTGAATCACAGAATCACAGGATCACAGACTTATGAAGGTTGGAAAAGACCTAAAAAATCATCCAGTCCAACCATTCACCTATTACTACTAGCTCCCACTAAACCATGTCCCTCAATACAACATCTAGTCTTTCCTTGAACACCCCCAGGGTCGGTGACTCCACCACCTCCCTGGGCAGTGCATTCCAGTGCCTGACTACCCTTTCCGAGAAGTAGTGCTTCCTAATGTCCAGCCTGAATCTCCCCTGCTTGCACGGTTTGCAATAGGCACAATTTTCTGACTGCATCACAGTCCCGATACCTGTGTGAGCACATGTAACCCCGGAGCACACTGCACAACCAACTAACGTAAACCCAACAGTATATTTTGTAGCTGTTCAGAGTGTGATCCACTGCTGTACCTGTCCAGCTTTATGACACTGTACTACAGGGAAGTAAAAGCCTTATATCAGTAAAAACCTGCAGGAATGCAGTGCTTACAAGTACCTGCACGGAAGGACAACTAACTCACAAGTCCAGAATCCCAGAGAAGACTCTCATCTCCATGAAAGGTGAAGTTACTGAGATCTGGGTTCACAGAGACATGTGTAACATCAGCATCCAGTTGCTTCTCTGCCAGTGGGATAGCTGTTGGTTTGATGCTCCTTGGGACTGGACCTGCAGCTGCCTACAAGAGCAGCAGCTCAAATCTTCCAGCAGCAGGGTCTGCAGTGGAGGTGGTGTCAGCCCTACGTGGTTGGTGTGTCATGCAGGAGAGCTGGATCTGGGTCCTTTCCAGGGTTAAAGGCAGTCCTGACTATGAGGATCAGGAGGCAGCATACTCTTTCCTACTCGGCTTGTTCACAAAAATACACAAGTCCAGGCCTTGCACCCTCAGGGTGCACAATGCCATTTGGGGCCTCCTGAAGGCCAGGGCATAGTGAAGCCCCCACGAGCCCCCTCCCTGGGAATGACTCTTTAAAGGGAAAGATAAAGATCACATTCTTTCATTTGAGCACCTAAATTCCTTCAGGTTCTTCTCTCTCTCTTTTTTTTTTTAATCTGAGCTTCTGTCTCACTGCCTCTGCCCTGCAGTCAGATAAAATCTGCCTTTAATAAAACAAAGTATTTGGAAACTCAGCCGTAGAAATTCATTTTAGGTCTGGGCTTGCAAGCTATGGGCTGCTTCTCACTTGCAAGTGGCAGGCCTCAGTGGAGTGTCCTTAACACTGTGGATGTTGTTTTTAAAGAAGAATCCCATACACTTTGCTGTGTTGTGTAGCATACTGTAAAACCGACACCTGTTGTAGGCAGTGGGGTACCCCCTAGACACCAAAGGTGTGAACAGGAACAGTGTATTTTTATTCAAATATGAAAAATAGAGAGCAGGAGTCTGTTAACAGAAAAAGTTGCCCTCTCTGTCATGCTGCTCACATTCTCTCTCTCTCTTGTCTTTCTAAGAATAACCCTGTCTCTATGTATAAATTTTTCATGCAGAGAAAAGATTCTGCATGCTTCAAAAGCCACTATGTGGACTGATGTTCATCAGAGGTTGCCAACATTTTCAATAAAAAAGAAATATTTTTAAGCTTAATGTTTTTGCAAAACATTGTTTGCATAGTCAGCATCGAGGTTCAGTCCAGAAAAGATTAACTTTGTTCAGGGTTATTGATTTTGTTTACTTGCTAGAGATACAGCTTTGATCACTTTATTAACTCTTTCGGTGAAATTTTGGATATCAATTTCATAAAATATTGTGAAATTGCTTATAAAAAGACCCTCTTAAAAGAAAATGAGCAAAAAACTTCCAGAAAAATACATGCAATTGTTAATGTTTTGGTTGACTCTTCAATGTAATATTTGTGAAGTTATGGCTACTATCTCTTTTACTGAAGATCCCAGATTGTTTTCCAACTACTTTTTTCATTTTGATTGTTTCATAGCTTATTAAGTTCCTGTGTCCTGAGATATGTAGTAAATACTCTGTGCAGATGATTTAAATAGATTGCATAGATGGGTAAAATAAGTCTTAAGGAAACAACAACTTTTCCAAAGTAAAAAAAAATAAGGTCAGAGTAAAGTAGCAGAAGTGTGATGGCTTGTCTCTGTGGAGAAGTTTGTCACAGTAATTGTTTGAATGATTAATCTTTGTCACAAATGGTTGTCACACAAATTAATCTAGAGCAGAAAGAATTAATCAGAGATCTGCTCCTGTGACAAGAATTGTCACTCATGAGTCTCAAAATGTACTCCTAGCAATAGCAAAATTAGTAAAAACGAGTCCAGGAAACACAACATAAAATTAATTACTGGCAATTTGATAGCAACTTTGTGTCAAACTTTCTGCTGAGAAGCTGGGAGGGAGGGCATGGCACCTGTGGGAAAAGTTTGGGAGCACAAATCTTCCTCAAGCAAGGAAAATCTGTGCTGATATCTCCAAGCCCCAGTTTGTCCCTGTCTCTGGCTCATGGAAGAATATTTGTTCAGGTTTGAACTGGGTCATATAAGAGAAATGTTTATTCCTTGCCAGGTGTGCGCTGCAGCACTACATGTGTTTTACATGGACAGAGGACTGCTGAGCATGTGGGGCTGCCGCTGCCAGCCTGATGCAGTGCTGTTCTGGCGTGGACCTGTGTGCAGATCTCACCACATTTCCATCTCTGACCAAGATACATTGCTTTATGGTCTTCCCACCCATCAGCCACACTGCATGGGGGGAAGGAGGAGGGTCTGTTGGCCTCTTTTGAGCCCTCTGTGGTATATCCCATTTCCTCCCTCACACCTTCTCTCAAAGCATAACAAGAAGGGGGATACTTTGCTTTCTTATAGTAAGAACTAAAAACTTTAAAACTCCATCATCTGGAGATATTCAAGACCCATGTGGACGGCTGTCTGTGCAATATGAGCTGGGGAGCTGCTTTGGCAGGGGGGTTGGACCCGTTGATCTCTGGAGGTCCCTTCCAACCCCTGTGATTCTATGATTCTATGATCATCTGTGATAAAGCCAATTCAAGCTATGATTCCTGCTCTCCTCACTTACAGTGGAGGAGAAGAGGCTGAATGAATGGCTAATGCTCCCTCCCTGAGGAAGCTCACAGAAGGGTATCTGAGATGAGAATTGGAGCTTCGAATTTCAGATCCTATCCACCTTTAAGCAAAACCCTGCAAATCTTACTCTGATAACATTTCTTTCCAGATACCTGTGGATTTAGCTGAGTAAAGACTGGTAATTTATTAGAAGAGGCTGAAAGGTCCTCAGGGTCTCCAGCTACCCCAAGTAGCCACATGCACACCACGCTTCTTCATGAAGGGGCTGCACTGCCTGTGCCAGTGTTAGCTGGTACTCTGTCCCTAGGAGTTTCCCCTTCAGGGAGAGCCTTCAAGCCTTTTTTGCCAAGGGCAGCAGATAGAGATACTTTGCAAGTTTTCAGCATCTTACCATCTTTGAACCTTACTCATCTCCAGCCTGACTTTCCATGTACCCTTTTTACCTCTTTTTTCTTTGATCAACCAGGTCTTTCTGTTTAGATCCTCTTATTCCATTGATATTTATAGTGAGACACCATATAGAGTGTAAATGGCTGGGTTTGTGTCATACTTCAGGTATAATCCTCTTTGATTTACCATTCTCATCTGTCCCTGTCTACTGGAAATATCATTCCTGATACATCCTACAATTGCATCAACCTTTGTGTGGCTGAATCATGTTGATGACTCATGGCCATACTGTGAATGATTATTTCCAGTCTGGGCTTTCTCCTCTCCTCGCATTATCACAGTTCAGCCCCCAGCTTACAGCAAATCTTTTTATTAGTCTCTATGTGCCTGACCTGGCACTTCAGGCTGTTAAATTTAATCTGATTTTTATTGCTTCATTGCTCAAGATTATCAGGTTGCTCCTATATGATATTCTAACCTTCCTCTCTATTAACATAGTCTTCCAAATTTGTGTCATTAACTATTTTTATTTGTAAGTTTTGTTCCCTGGTATTGTGAACAACTGTTGTAGTGACTGATCCTGGACATACTCGATTTAGAACCTGCCTTTTTCTGGCTTCATCTTCCTTCAGTGTTAGGTATTGATACCTACACTGGAACCAGAGAGTTTCTTAAAACTAATTGTTATAATCCTCCTTGTCTTTGCCATAAGCATTAACAATTTGGTTTTGGAATGTATGTGAGGCTTAGCAGAAGGTCAGGTGAGTTGTGTTTTTCACATTCTTTCATCTAAGTATAAACCAATATATCACAGAAAGATACCAAGTTTATCTGTCAAAATCTATTGCTGTAAAATCAGGTTGTACTATATCCCATTTTCTGCTTATCTCTATTTTGTTAGGGAGTTTTTCTCTTGCAATTTGTTCCAACACCTTGCATACACTGGGAACCATTCTTGTGACTACACAGGTCATTTTTTCCTCTTTTCAAAATACCAGTGCTGTGTTTGCTAATTTCAAATGCTAATGCACTATTTCCAGATGAATAAGTTCATTAAGAAAAGCTTTGCTGCAGGATTTGTGATTTCACATGCTAGTACTTCCTTGCTGAAGATTAACCTGCTCCAGAAGTTTCAGCACACAGAACTTGGATAGGTTTTTCATCTTTATTTGTTGGAATTTTGATTTTTGAATATTCATTCCTATTAAGCTTCCTCTCATCTTTTGCATTATTAAAGAAAAGGGTAGGTAAGCCATATGTCCTGGTTTTGCCTGAGATGGAGACAATATTCTTTCTAGTAACTGGTCTATATAACATCATGCTCTATATATAACTGGGGAAGTTTGTTGGGAGGTGTAATTGCTGCTTGGAAACAGACTGGGCATCAGGTTGGTTTTTTGCTCCCTTGTGCATGTGGTGATCAGTGGTGTTTGTGCATCATTTGTGTTATTGCTGCTGCTGCTGTTATTTTTATTCTCTTCTTTTGATATCCTTTGTTAGGTAAACTGGCTTTATCTAAACCCAGGATTTTTTTTCATTCTCCTCCACATCCCCTTGGCAGAGTGAATATACAGCAGGGTGAATATACTGCCATGACACCATCAGTGAGCCCAGGTGACCAAGAAGGCCAAAGGCATCTTGACTTGCATCAGAAACAGTGTGGCCAGCAGGTCCAGAGAAGTGGTTGGTGAGGTCACGCCTTGAATACTGTGTTCAGTTTGGGGCCCCTCACTACAAGAAAGATATTGAGGTCCTGGAGTGTGTCCAGAGAAGGGCAACCAGGCTGGGGAAGGGTATGGAGAGCAAACCTTATGAGGAGTGTCTGAGGCAACTGGGGTTGTTTAGCTTGGAGAAGAGGAGGCTGAGGGGAGACCTTATTACCACCTACAGCTACTTAAAAGGAGGTTGTAGAGAGATGGGTGTTGGTCTCTCCATACAAGCCACAGGTGATAGGATGAGGGGGAATAGACTCAAGCTGCGCCAGGGCAGGTTCAGATTAGACATTAGGAAAAAGTTCTTCACCAAAAGGGTTATTGGGCATTGCAACAGGCTGCCCAGGGAGGCGGTTGAGTCACCATCCCTGGACGTTTTTAAAAGACAGGTAGACGAGGTGGGATATGGTTTAGTATAGGGGACCGGTGTAGTTGGACTTGATCTCAAAGGTCTTTTCCAACGTAGTGATTCTGTGGTAAAAATTAACCTAGTTATCCTCTATTTCAAGATTACTGCTTTCTATACAGATCTTCCCATCTTGAGTCTTCCTTTTTCTATCGGCTAAACTGGCAGTAGAATTTTATTGCTATTTTAGATTATTGCCATAAAAATCTGGCTACTTATTTTAGACTCCTAGCAAAATTTTCATGTAGTATTTATGTCCTTCATTTGTATGACCCAGTTCACAAAGCTTTAAGGAAATATCATAGCATCATTGAGCTCTGTCTGGGTACATCCATACTGACCCACCTTGCAACGGACCAGTAATAGATATTTCTTGATTCACCTAATATTTCCTCTAAATCCTGTATATTGATGTGTTTGGGTTTTGGTTTTTTTCTGTTCTGATCTGATCCCAGCTTTTAAACAACTGTTCTGGAGGAAAACCCATTATCTTCCATTTAATTGAGTCTGTAATCTTAAACTGTTCCTTATCGTTTAACTCAGTTTAATTTTTCTCTTATTCATTAACAGATACAGATCTAAGTTTGTAATATTCGTTTGCATAACAGATGTCATTATACAGACAAATGTATCTCTGCATCTGGACACTTTCCCCCTAAGGTAAAATACATTTTGACAGTTTTCAGTGACAGATGTTGTGTCTGATTTGGTTAAACTGGAGTCCTCTTTTCTGTACAGAGTTGCTATCTTTTCAATGACCAATTTTTGTCAGAAAATCCTGATTTGGCAGAAGCAATATTATTTGGGAAAGGAGGTCAATATTTATTAATTTCCCCTTTGAAAGAAGTTTTTACATAGGCCCAATGTCAGATATTTCTGACTAAAAAGAAAAAAAAAACCCAGAAGACTTATTTTTGTCAAGCAGTTCAACTAATTGCAATAATGATATAAGTAATAATTACAAAGTCAATTTTATCTGAAAATTAATGTCATGAATTCTCATTTTTTGTCAGGGTTTTTCTTCTTTATTTTGACTTATTTTTAAATGTCAATTTCTGACAGAAGAGAGAGAACATTTCCAACCCAATCCTGTTTCCTTAAAAAAAAAAATCTTCATGCAAAAACATCCTCAAGTTCCCTCCACTCAAGCTCGTACAAGGAGTCAGAAGCACTTTAGACAAGCAACATGCACTACTCTTCTGTGGATCCTGTACTGCATCAGCACTACCTTGGTGATGCTAGCAATGCAGTGTGCTATCGTAGGCTATCATGGAAAGTGGCCTGAATGTTGTGGCCCATCACTTCTGTATGGAGCTGACATCCCATGAGCCCCTCCCAAGGGCCATTTTGTAGCCAAAGCTATAAGAAATCTGCATTTTATGATTACCTTTTTCAGGGATTTACTCAGTTTCACCCAGCTTCTCTCTGAGATAGTTTTTTGTTATCAGTATGCTAGTCCTAGTACTGAAGGGCAAATTGTGGTAGTCCTTTGATTGGATCTGCTCAGAAAAGGTAAACAAACAGGAAGACCAAACAAACTGCTCACAGTAAACTTCTGAATGCTTCAGGAAGAGGATGGATGTAGGCATGCATGAAATACTTCAGGCATGAAAGAATGATTCCAGTTTTGGTGGACAGAGTAAAATGTCTTTTTGTATTCTTGTATCATACTACAGATAGGAGGGAAAATTCTTTCAAGCTCAGTCTCTCTCCTAGAGCTCACTGACTTTTTCTTGTCCTTTTCTTTACTCTTGTACAGCTCAATGCCCAGCTCTCTAAGCAGATGGCATATACGATATGACAGCTGTGAACTGGATGTTTCTGACAGGTACCATCACAGGAACATACCATGCAGCCTCATGACATACCTCAGAGCACTATGCATAACTAGGCATGATCAATATGTAATAAAATAATGAAAACACAGTGGCTTTCAGCAAAGGAAAAGACTCCTAAAGGAGCCTTGATGTGCTGTAGAGACAAATCAGGAGTCTCATCCTTACTTCTGAATGAGGAGTGCTAAAGAGGTGAGTGGCACACTGAAATACAACGAAGCTACTTAGGCTAGGAATAAATGTCGTTATGACATCTACTTGAAACTGAAGGATGGCTTGACACTGGACAGTGTCATTGCTGTGATGAAAACTTACCTAGAGCACTAGAGCTGACTTTGGCTGGCAGCCTTCAAGGAGTGAAGATGATGCCAAACACTCAGGATGAGACATTCCTACGTCACTTGAAAAAGTCTACCTTTAGCATCCCATGCTTTCCTGATGTCCAACATACCAGCCAGTCCAATCCAGGTTGAGAGAGGGAAGCATGCATTTTGGTTTGCCAAGCATCTTTGCCTCTTCTTATGTTGACTGTGCTGGTAACATGGGAAATCCAAATTTCTTCTTTTAGGGTAGGTACTGTTCCCTTCAGCCTCAACTTTCTCCAGAACACAGGGTCAGAGAAACAAGCATTTTCATGTAGTACAAAGCTGAGATCTCACCGTGGAACCATGTTTAGGTCTGCACTAATGCTCTTGTTTCAAGAAGAAGGACTGTATTGTGGACATTAAGTAAACTGTCAGATAGATGCATGTTAAAGGCAATGAATTCCCAAAGGTGGTCCATAAATACCACCAGTTTTTGCTGGACTGTGTCACATTAAGACACTGGTTCATTACTGGATTAGAGACTGCTTTTACTGGAATGGATCTGTCATGGCTCCCTTCCAAATGGAAACCAGCAGGGCTGTTTTTGCTTAATTCAGCGCAATGGTGAGATAACAGCCCAGAGTACTGTGGCAAATAATAGAATGATTACAAAAAAGTGAATAATGAGTACAGACACTCCTGAGGATTATAGCAGAGGAACTATACAACTCATTACTATCTGCTATTTGTGTGTGTACTTGTCCCCCATCGGTTGGCTGATGGCATGCTTAGATGGGGAAACAAAGGGTTTCAGAGCCCAAATAAGTCCAAATGTAATTTCACTGACTTGCTGACAGTGTCTCTGTCACACATAGTCCCTCAGCTTTGATTCTGATCCTTACAACTGAATCCTCAGTACTCTTAATGTAATTAATGGAGAAATGGCCTCATTAGTTAAATGACTTGATCTTTTCCAACCCTGTTCTTCCTTTCTTTACACTTTGATCCTTGTGTATTACTTCTGCGTCTGTGTGTGCAACTGAAGGCAAGAGAGTTGTCCCTTATATTTAACTAATTGGGTGAGGTGCTTCTTTGACTAGTAGTTTGTGTTAGATGAAGGAATTCAAAGGATAAAGCTGAAGATGTGGCTTTCCATGGTTACACACATGTTGCGTGCAGTTTCTGACAGTCATACTACTGCCCATGAACTCTGCACTACCATAAACATAGAGGTTTATCCCACCCAACTTCAGACATCCCAAACCCATCTAAACCAGTCATATAGTACCCCTTTCCAGCTGCTGAGAGAATAGGGACCTGTTGGCAGCAACTCATCCCATTATTGTCTGGGCACAACTCAGTTATTTAGACACAAGGGTCTAGTATAATTTGAGATTTCCTAGGATACCTCTGAGTATCCAGGTGCTCTAGTAGGATACAGGCCTTGAGTCATATCTGCCAGCCCTGTGAAGATGTGGGCTTACTCTGGGGCATCTTGAGTAGCACTGGAAATCTGTGTTGATACATCTGATTCATGCCTCAGACATTGGTTCTACCAAAGGATTGCTCTGACATTGGAGATGTCTTTCTGCCTTCATTGCCTGGAAGGACCATAGGGATGGTATGCACTGTGTCTGCACAGGGCTGCAGGGTCTGATGCTGCAGATGATCCACATTCCCTAGAACTGGTCGCAGGAAGTCAGGCAGGAAAACTTAGGGGGTCTAACATAGCTTTTATGTCTATATGTAGACAAATTAATGATGTCAGATATTATTAGCTGAGCCTAAACACTGCACTGTAAATTGCTTACAATTAAACAAGATAAATCCAACCCTACAATTCCCCTGCTGTCACTTCGGGGGTTTTGTCCTTTTCAGCTCAGGTCAGTTGGCCAATGTTTGAAGCTCTGTGGTTTATATCTACCAAGAACCCATGTTGATTACACTGCAAGGCCCTGTGGAGAGACTACAGTGGCTTTAGAGTGTTACTTGGGTCCAGTTTCCACTGCTTTGAACTTAGCTCATGCTTCAAAGAGGGAAGCTGTGTTATTAATGACTTCTTGTTTACAGTGAGCTCTTTGCAGTGGTGCTACCTGAATTGGATGACTTGTCTTCAGCTCAAGTACCTCCATGCTCCACAGCAGTTTCCTGCATTGCAGACACGTCCACTGTGATTTCCTATGAAATGAGAATGAATGCAAATATGCTTGACTGATGTTAGTAATCTTTTTATAAAATGCCAGCTTTGTGCAGTGACATGTTTAGGAATGCTTATTACTGACATACTGAAACAAAACTGCAATTACTCTGTACTTCTTGCTATCAAACACAGTTTATGTATTCCTGGAAAAAGTGGATGGGATGTGGAAATGGGATGTTTCCCAGATGAAGAATGAGGGGAAACACACTCAAAGGTCTTTCTCACCATGCACTCACTGCCCACATATTCTCCCTCTTCCATTAATTTTGTATCTTGCCAGTAACTTTCCGAGATTGGATTTCCCAGTGGACTAATTGCAACTCATTGAGTCATGTTCCCTGCCTCTCACCAACTCTTCTTGCCACATGTTCTCCTAAGATATATATTAGCAAGATCACAGTTGAGATTGTGCATACTATTACACACACAGTATGAACCACATTCTAGTAGGGAATGGCTTCCTCACTGAAACATAGTAAAATTGATTTAAACTTTACTCCAAACATTCAGTGAACTTTTGTGAAGACTATTTGTGCGTTCAAAGGCAAAGGAGAAGTCCCAAAAGATGCAACTTCTTAGAGTACAGGAACAAAATACTGTTGTTTAAGCTCAAAAAGTGCTTTAGGGCAGACATGAAAGTCTTACTGGTTTTCTCTGCCCTATATAGTAATGACAGTTTCCAAAGGGAGGAGTTAGATTCTTGTTACTGGATAAGACTGAGAAGTTTATTCTAGAAATAAACTCTTGGAAGTCTTTATTCTTGGAATAAATTCTTACTCAGTTCTTAGAAGAAAGAATTTATCCAAAATACCCCAATAATATTTTAGCATTTTAAATCATACAAGACCAGATGAGTCATACTGACTGCACATCTAGTGTGGAAAAGGTCAGTGTTCAGGTTTCAAACTTGCTGTATAGAATAAGAGGAAGAATGTTTTCTCCACAGGCAATACAAAGAGAGGATGTGTGAGCAGTGGCACAGATCTGTGAGGTGGCTGAGTGGCTTAGGGAGGTAGCATAGTCCCCCCATGAGCACTGCCTCTTGTGGGGCACACACACACACACGTGCACACTCCAAAGCTCTTATATCAAGCATTTGAAAAACTTCCACACCCTCAGCATATTCTTGTCTTTGGGCAAGGGGAGAACTTTGAAACATCGTGGGGCAGATTTCCTATAGGGAAATAGTCAAACATGGTCAAGAGCAGCTAATTTTTAGCCCAATTTCCTTGGAAAGCAAGATGTACATAATAGTGTTCTCAACATATGTCTGCCTTTTCCCAGGTAATACGCTTTGAAAGAACTGGCTAATTTCAGGCACGTGGGAAAGCAGAGTGGAGTTCCCAAGGTTGTTCCATTTCCCCATATCTCATGAAACAGGCAACTAAAGTGAAGCGGTGCTTTTAAGGGCTTCAGAAAGAGAAGGACTGCTGTATGAGTTCAGGTCTGATTAGAAACCAAAGCATCCACACAGGAATACTGTCTTCAAAATATAAATCCTCAGTAAGGTCAGTTTAAATTTGTCCTGCTGCTCACAGGACTGTGTCTTACGCTCTAGTTGTGCAAATCTCCCTCAGCTTCTTCTTTTCTTTACCTATTTGCCCTTCCTCTGCAAGGGAGTTGGGGCCTGCTCTTTATTCTCCTCAGGCTCAAAGCTGGAAATTCAGCATGTGAATAGGAATTCCCTGGGTCAAGGCATGGACAGGCAAGCAATGAGGAAAGGAAAGTGTCACGATTTGCTGGAAAGTTTTTTGTGTTTGGGAAGTTCATAAAGACAGACTACAGGGAGATGGATGTGAGTATCTCAGGACAGGGAAAGGCAGCAGCAGCGATTCAAGACAGATGGTATTGGTTTACCATGGTTGGACTCTGTGCAGGCACCAAGAGACAATCCACAGGTATCAAAGGCATCCAGGCGTAGAATGAAGCAAATGATATTTCCTTGGTATTAATACAAAGCAACAGAGCATGTGTAAGCCCAGATAGCAGAGGTGAGCATTTAGGAAAGGAGCTGCAGCAGTGCTAATACAACTCTGAGTAAATATCAACATTGCAAAGGACCTGTCTGCAGCAACTTACATGTGGCACAAACCTAATGAAGCCATAACTGCAAGGATAAGAAAGACATTTCTATCGGTTCATAGCAGTTGCTTTTCCCACCCACGGTTTCAGTGATCACAATGACTAGACCTGTATTTAAATTGCTGTACCTGCTGGGGAGTCAGAAGAGATTAACATACTGTGGGAGTTCATTTTCTAGGTCTTTTTCTTTCAATATTCTTTAAAAGTTGCTGATTTCTCCAAAGTTTAGAAAAGTATGGAGGAGCAATTTCAAAGTCTGCACTTTATCATTTTTTATGACCATATAATTGTTCTAATTACATGTTCATCAGTCACAGAAAACACAGTTGTCCCAAATTAGTTGCACCTGAATCTTATCTGCTGAGTTTCAAAGACAGATGAGACCTGTCCACAGGCCCTTATTCCTTTGATCACCCCTGACTACCAGCTCACAAAAATGATCAAGCTGAAAAATGTAAGTCTTACAGCTTGTTACGTCTGCAGCTTTCCAAGATCCAGATATTTGTACACATCTTTTCTTTAAAATTGCTATTCATCTCCTGTGGCTTTCCTGAGCTTCAGCCTCTCCTGAACTTACCCATTTCCCATTGAATTTTGCTGCCACACCCATTCACACCCCACCTCCCCCCCACACAAACACATCCCCAGGCTTCTCATTCTCATAGAAGGAACTCCTGCTCTTCCAGCTTGAAAAAGAAAACATGAAATCAGCTTGTCCTGTAGATACCACAAGGTACCGCATGTCTTTGGCTCTTCTGGGATGTTGGTTGTCCATCAAACCTGAAAGGCTCTGAGTCACAGTAGAGGCTGAGAGGGGCTCTACCTCCACAAGATTATTTCTGGTACTCTAAAGACCTCTCTCTGGTGCTCGTATTAGCATTCCCACCTTGATAAGGAAGTTTTGTCACAGCATTTTTTAATGGCACTATTTAAAGGGTATTTTGGGAGTTGGATTCAATGATCTCTTGAGGTCCCTTCCAACCCCTACAATTCTGTGATTTTATCAGTTCCCTGGCCAAGGTATCTGCTTTGTTCCAGAAGGAAATGACTTGAACTACTTGTATGTCTGCATGCCTTCCAGAAATACTTCTGGTTCTTCTTTTATTCCTTGGTTGGTATGATCTAGTAATATCCTAGACTGATCAATACCAGCTGTGAAAACCAGAAAGGCTTTTGGGAACATGAGTTTTGCACAGCTTCCCTGAATAAAAGATTGCACACCTGAGACACTGTCCTTTCCTGCCTGCTTAGTTGATGTCTATCCTTATTGTCTCTCCTTATTTTTTTTTTTACTTTATCTTTGGAAAACATCATGACTATAGTGTTGCAGTCTCTGTAATTTTAAAATCTAAATCTGTTTAAATAACCTAAATAACTGGCAAATTATAGTAATTTGAATTAATTAGGTTCTGGCTTTCTTGAAGACCCTCCAAAATATGGGTAGAGTTTAATAAAGGAGCAATTATCTTCTTGTTATGGTATCACTTCCCTATACCTTATATAGCACCTGATGCAGAGGAACAAAGTGTAGCCTTTCTTCTTTAGCTGACTTCACTTTACTAAATCATGAATATTTAAGTGAAGTAGATACTATATACCCTAAAGAAAACTGTGATGGGAAGTTGTTTACCAGGCAATTTTCCTTCGGGATCAGAGACAGCAGAGTTAAACTAAGTAATCAAACTCTTTGTTTGCTTCAAGTATACAAACTCAGGAGCTTTTTGGCTTATATTATATTCAGTATCGATGTAGGAAAGAGAGGTTTGGATTGTAATGAATGCACATTAGGATATAGTCATTAAACAGAAATGTGCATGATGAAAGATATTGGCCTACACTGTAGCTTCAGCCAAGCTGCCTGGGCTCCTGGAGTAACGTACCACCATTGGTAAAGGCACCGACTTCCCCATTTTCTAATGAAAGCAGCCTACAATAACATTTTAGTGAAATGTCTGCAAATATTCTTCCATCAGGGAGACTGGAAATGCTCTTTGTAAATAAAGGAGAGCTGGAAGACATATGTATACCTACCGAGACAGTACTCTTAATTCTGTTTGTTGTGCTATTCATTTTTCTAACACAGAGCTTTTCCTGTTAGGTCACTTATGCAGCCTCAGAAGCCCCACCAACTACTTGTACACTAAGAACCTATTTCAAATGAGCTTATTTTTAAAAAGTGTACGTGGATCCTTAATTTCATGGATATTGAAAGCTAAAAAAAGAAAATTAAAATCTGCTAAAGTGTTATTATGTGGCTGAGGGACAAGTGTATAGGAATAACTTATGTGGGTGTTTTTGAGGTTGCTTCTTTCAGTCTCATACCTGCCCTGGTGACAGGGAGGTTATCTGTCATTTCTTCTTTTGCCATGGTAACCCTTAGTCTCTTCTTTATCTCTTATATATTCTTTGGGAACAAAAATGAGAGGCAAAAGTCATGGTTATCTTCCCCAAAGCAGCCACTGAACTGGAAAAGCCCCTTTCTGAGTTTCAATGTAATGAAACCATGGGCTCAGGGAAGA
Source organism: Zapornia atra (assembly GCA_013400835.1). Lineage (NCBI taxonomy): Eukaryota > Metazoa > Chordata > Aves > Gruiformes > Rallidae > Zapornia > Zapornia atra. Next base: position 141,800 of record VZTU01028260.1, read on the forward strand.
CAGCTGCAAAATCCACCCAGCCTCTCCTCCCAGGCAGCTCCTAAATGTTTTCATAGCTGTGCCTTCTGGCCCTTCCCACCACTTGCCTCTCCCTTGCTCTCAAAACTCTATGAAGGAAAAATAAAATCTAGTGTCGTTAATCACAAGCATTAACAGCAGACTTTGAGCCTAAGCCCCCAGGGTGGCCTGGAGAGAACTCACAGTGAAGTCTATGCATTTTGCTCCTCAAATATTAAGCGAGTTAGGAAAGAAAGAGAGAAAGTTAGAGGGGTAGGGATAGGCGCCGATGGCAGGCTTGGGAAGAGGAGGGTAATCAAACTGCTGTTTACTCTGTTAACACTTGGTCACTTATTTCATAAGCAATGAGAAGAAAGGAAAATTAAAAATGGGAATAGCAACACTGACTGCATTTGGAATGTCAGATTTTTATTAAGCTCTACTAATATTCAATTTTATAATCATAATTAACATTTAATAATAATGAAATAATATTTGGCTCCCCAGTTCATGAAAGAGAAGGGACTACTGGACAGGGTCCAGCGGAGGGTTACTAAGATGATTAGGTGAGGGGAGCATCTCTCATATGAGGAAAGGCTGAGACAACTGTGTCTGTTTAGCCTGGAGGTGAGAAGACTGAGAGGGGATCTTGTCAACATTTAGAAATATCCAAATATAATCAAGATGATGGGGTCAGACTCTTTTCAGCCGTGTCTGTGACAGGAAAAGGAACAATTGGCACAAACTGGAACACAGATAGTTCCACCTGAATATAAGGAAAAACTCCTTTGCTCTGAGGTGACAGAGCACTGGCACAGGCTGCCCAGAAAGGTTGTGGTGTCTCCTTCTCTGGAGACATTCAAACCCTTCCTGGACATGATACTGTGCAACCTGGTCTAGGTGAAGCTGCTTTAGCAGAGGGGGGAGTAGATGATCTCCAGAGGTCCTTTCTGATCAAATCATACTGTGACTTTGTGCAATATTTCTAACTACAATAAAAGCAAACTTAGCCACTTTTACCTTTTTCCACACAGCAACATCCTTGGAGAGAAAGCTTCCTACCAAAACCTCAGACCTGGAGATGAGCAAAACAAAATAAATGAAGTCTCAGAATAAAGCTCTTCCACATCTTGATAATAATTTCCCACCATAAATGTCTCCAAATCAGAGCACAGCCCTTGGATTACCCAGAAGCACACTTCCACTGCAATTTAACCCTTTCAGACAGAGTTTCTGCAGAGTAATTGTTATCACATTTGCCTAACACTCAATTAGTTCCCAAGTCGAAACAGGGCAGAAACACCATATTTAGCAGTTGCACTCAATGATTTTAAGGGTATTTTCCAACCTAAATGATTCTATGACTCTGGGCTACTCTCCACGCATCTTCTAGCCTCTCCCTTTGCTCCCCATCATCTCTCACACACCAGGACTGGTGCTGCTGCAGTTCACGGTGTAGTGGGCAGTCTGGGTGAGATACGCTTATAGAAGGGTGGCAGGGGCTGTGGAGGGCAGCCTGATCTGTCAGGAAATAACCCCATGAGGGTGTATATTCATTGGCATTGGCCAAAAAGGGGCCAGCTCCCCTTCCCAGCTGTAACCTAGCACTTGTTCTTTGCCCTTCTCAGCAGCATAGGCAGTGACCAAGTGAAGGGGACTGATCCAGCTGGAAAAAAACCCAGGCTTTCTGCTAAATGTCAATTTGAAGAAATGAATCTGGACTCTCAGGTTGCTAGATAGAGGTAAAAGCATGTAAAAATATTACATTGAAATGGTAAGAAGCACCAAAATCTTTTCCCTATTGGCTTGGTTTATCTCAAAATGGAAAGATTTTGATAGTGGTTCTTTCTCTTTTTCTCTCACAGTTAACAACTCCCTCTTAAACACATTTCAACTAAATGCAGAACTATGAAGTAATTAAGTAGGAGTCACTTACTACAATTTGACTATACAGATACACCAACAAGAGTGTGCACTTTATTTCAATTTATGTCAATTAATGAGTTGTTCCCTGGACAGTTCCATGACAAATGCTACTGTTCAGCTCTCTAAAATCTCTGATTTTTCCTAAAATGTTTCCTTATAGTCCAGACAAGTCCTTTCATACTAGGCAGCTCTTGTTTTCTGGTTGTGAGAAAGTCTATGGTTAGACAAGGACCAAAGACACAGAAAGGGGTCCCAGATCAATATCCATGTCCCCTGTGAGGCAGAGATCTCCTAAGTCTGACTTCAATTCTGTTTCAGGCTTAGATCTTAAAAGTTTAATGTGCTCCTCACTTTATCCAGCTTGCATCCACTGGCAGCTGGAGTTATTAATTTTTCCTTGTAGGCACAAATGGTAATCAAGTTAAGAAAAAGCAGCAGAGGATGATCACTGTTGCTGCCATGCTGGAGGTTTCTCCCCCTTGGCAGTTATACAAACAACAGAGTCAGGGCAGCTGAAAAGCTGGTATCTCCAGCACAACCGGCAAGAGGGGAGGGAACTGGGGACAGACTAGGAGTCTCCTGGAGTGGGTCTGTCACAGCCATCAGATCTGCATTAGGAAATGCCTGTTTCCTTTCTCCTCTGTGCCCTGCCAGAGACCTTCCATTACTTGTCTGACCCAGGCACACTAAATGCCACCCATGGGGGGACAGCACTTGGCATTTGACTAGTAAGAACTCCTGGCAGGATTGCGGGTTTGAACGGTGAGCAAGTGTTAATCAAACCCATTCTGATCAGGGACCAGGCCACTGTTTACTTTCTTTCAGCAGCTGTCCTGTGACCTCAGGACACTGTGCCCTCCACCCAGGAATCTCCCCTCTTCCTGTTGGGAGGCATGGAGGGATGCCTGAGAAGTTAGTTACACCCAACGTCAGCCCATGGTGAAGGACACAGATGTGATCACTATGTCCTACAGATAACCTAGGCTGTGGAAGAAAAGAAGGTCTTGTCGATGACCTAATGAATCTCTGAAATGTGGCTACAGGGTAGATTTACTTAAACATTTAAAGGGTGTCACTGTAAGACATCCAGAATAGGGACATTTACATCTGAGTTTATCACCATAAACTCCCTTAATAGGCACCTCTAGGACACAATTTATCTTATTCGAATGAGATTAGACCAAAATAGGTCACATTAATTGTGTCCCCAGTGAGCACAGTGGAAGACTAATGTAATTAACTCAGAAATAAAGATCTCTGCCATAGATATCTATGGATGAAAAAAATAAAAACAATCCCACCCATGGGTTTAATTCTCCTCCTCCAACATAAGTATCTATAAGATGCATATCTACGTATGCTCCTCATTTGACCAAATGATAGGAATAGGCCCTACCAGAGACCTACCCATCAGATGGGCCTATTTATAACTCACACTCCAGAAAGACCAATTAGATGTCTAAATTTAGGGAAGAATAATCCTATGCTAAAATTACAAGTATTATATTCTATTTTGGCCCTTAGCTCTGTAGCCCAATGACCAGTTTATTTTGGGGTAAACCAGCACAGTCTGTGGAAGGAGAAATCTCCAATTTCTTTCTAGCAAAGGACAGAGACAGTGGATACAGAAAAAAAAAACCCACCATAATTTCAAAATGAGGATATTTTCCAAAATGGAAGGCCTAGATTCCCCTCCTTTTGCATACAGAAGGGGGCCTGCTCAGGTGCCCGCAAATAGGACCCTAATGACATCTGAGGCATCACAGAGTATCAGAGACCTCCATCAGGCCAGACAGATGTAGCACCAAGCTGAAGGGATGCTGATGCCTGCAATACCAATAGCTAAGAGCCAGAGAGATACCCTAGGGCATCTCAAATGGCAACCATATTCAAGTTCATGTGACTCACACTCACAACATAGGATAGATCTGCTTTGTCAGACATCTGTAATTTTGATCTTGTCCAGTACTTTCTCTTGCAACTCCCCTTTGGAAGTGCCTGTTTCTCTCCATTGACTATGAAGGAAGAGTCAGAGTGCCAGGTTTAGGTTTGGATATGGATGTCTATTTTAGCTGCACTAGAGCTTGGCAAAAGAAATTCCACCCCAAAAACTAATGTGTTCTGTTATCTGCCTGGTTCCAGCTCCCTGTATGTCCTGCTGAGCCTGGCTTTGCTCTTTCCTCTTGAAATTTGACTGGACCCACCCCATTCCCACACTCTCACTTTCCTTCAGATACTGGGACCTACATGAAAGAGAGAGGGGGACTCTTTATCAGGGAGTGTAAGGATAAGACAAGGGATAATGGCTTTAAACTGAAAGAGGGTAGATTTAGATTAGACATTAGGAAGAAATTCTTTACTGTGAGGACAGTGAGACACTGGCACAGGCTGCCCAGAGAAGCTGTGTCTGTCCCCTCCCTGGCAGTGTCCAAGGCCAGGTTGGATAGGGCTTTGGGCAACACAGTCTAGTGGAGGGTGTCCCTGCCCATGGCAGAGGGGTTGGAAACAGATGATCTTTGAGGTCCCTTCCAACCCAAATCAGTCTGTAGTGCTATGACTAGTCCTGTCTTTCAAAGTCTTCACAGCTGCATTTAGAGCTGCTCCAATAAATCATTGTATCTATATATATCTGCTTTCTCTACTTACAACTTAGCCAACAAAATATACATCCAATTTGTGTTTGCTTTGTTATTCTCCTCATCCCTCCTTCTGTGCTTGTATTTCATTTCCTTCAATTTAGCCAAGAAACCACCTTTTCCTAGTCCCCTGTAGTTTCTTATAAACATTAGAAAGGCACTGTAACTTATTTCCCATGAAGGAACACTCAGAGAAAGCTAAACAGAAAAATTCCATTGCCATAGAAAAGAACTTTCCTCTGGGATACCAGAACATTTGCGGTCTCCAGCTTTTTATTCTCAGTCTCTCAAGAGGAGGCAGAGTTGTCATACATATTATCACACTTATCATGGATGCAGTATATAGTGTAAAAAAATGCTGTTCAATAGCAATGAAAATTAAACATTTAAGTAGGTGCATAATACAAAGGGAAATTTATCTCTGGACTTCTCTTCCTGAACTGCTTCTTTACAGCTAATCCTTCATGGCCTGTTCTCCATGCCCCTCCACAAACACATTTATCTCCTATCTTTGCTTCTATCTCTGATGCTCTGTGTGTGTGTTATCTGAGGCAGTGTGTCATTTCCTGAGGTAGCATTAAAAAGCATTACTTTTAAAAATTTGGGATTTATCAGAGGGCAAAAAGACATGGTAGATTATAGCAATTCAGAGAAGATGCCATTAGTCTTTTTTTTGTTGACATTATTGGGAGAACTCTTGTTGGTTTCAGCACCCTAGCTTATTCTAGATGCTGACTGGAAGACCTCCAGAGATCCCTTCAAACCTGAATTATACCACAACCCTATGATTCTGTGACTTACCGTGTTCATTCCCAGAGCTGCTTTACAATCAGTAATAGTAATGCAAGAAAACATCTCCAGAACATTTTTTAAATTAAAGGATATGAGGGACTACTTTGTTTAGACAAGGATCCAGGGCTGGAGATAAAGAGAGGTCAACATGGAGTGGAAGCTCACCCTAGCTTCAAAAAGATTGATCAACACTGTTGTTTGGATCTATCTCTCTGGGAGTCATCTGGTAAAACACAGACATTACTGTAGATCATGGGGGATAAATTTCTTCTGTAGTCATTCATAAATCACCCTCTCACTTTATTATATCACCACTGGGTGTTCAAGAGCAAGAAAGTTATGCCTTTATAGAATTTGTGAGCCACAGTCATTGTTCCAAGTCTTCGTAATTTCTTTCTCCAAAGATTTTATTTTTATAGAGCCAACAGCAGTGTGATGGTAATCAACATTGCATCTCACAGAAGGTATTGTCATTTCCATCATGTGCTGTTAAAAGTGTCACTTTAACACTTCAATTCCTTCAGTACAGAATCTAATCTTCTGGCAATGCAGCATCGTGGATGACCTTTAAATTGTGACAAGCAAGCAAATCTACTGATACTACTACCATCCTCTAGAATCATCTTCCATCACCCTTCATTCTCTTTTAATCAGGCTGAACAGTTAGCAAAACTCTCCATTCTCTTTTAAACTTTTATGATCTTTCTGCTCTGTTATGCAGCGAGGAAACCGCATAACAGTGAAGTTAATCAGCTCTCAAACCCATGAGTAATAAGTTACTGAGACAGGGTAGCATACCTAAGATAATGCTAACATTCACTTTTCCTGGCAAGCCCTTGCTGGTCTGCCTAAAACTCTTACTTTTTCTTTTACTCTTGCCTTCTCACTCTTCCTTGGGCCTGTTTCATCACTGCATAGGAAAACTTTACACCTCATCCATCCTTTCAGCTCCTTTTGCCTCTTCTGACTACTGCCCCTTGCCCTACCCCTTGGCAGGAACTTCACTCCTCCATTTTGATTGCATCTAATTGTGAAGGTAGTTTCCATTTTTCCATTGTTCACTTAAGCTGTTGCTCACATCTGATCCTTCAGTGACCCCTCACAGAGAAGCCCAGCACCTGTGCTCCAGCAGTATCCTTCCTGATCTAATGTCTGCTTTGAAATCATTGATCATGTTACTCTTTGGAACACTTTGTCTTCCTCTGGTTGGAGTGACTTTCTTCCCTCAGATGTTCTTCCACTCTCCAGGGAGAGAGCCAATGCCTCAAACCAGCCTTCCTCTATTGATACACACTAAGATCTCAGCCTGTCTTTTTCACACCTCCTCATGGATGTCCAGTTTTCACCTATACTTACCAGAGTGGTTTATCAGCTTTATCAACCCATTCTCCTTTTGGTATTAGTGTCTTTGGGTCCTGGGTCCTTACCCTGGTCTTCAAATTAATCTATAGCTTTTACATGCAACCTGACATCGTGAAGTTCACCCTGAATAGTATTGCACAAATATCACACTTGTAGTCCCTCCACACAGCTAAATCTCTTTTACAGCTCTTGTCATCAGCTCATCTTAGTTGTTACAACATATTTCCCTCTGGCTTTGATAAACACACTTTTCCTCTTTATCTGTTCAGAGTGCTAACACTTACCTATTATTTTCCATGTCTTTGCATCCTGTTTGCCTGTCTCACTAAATACAAGTGACATCTCTATTTTCAAAGCTTCTCACGAAAAATCCCTACCCTGCCTGTCAGCTGTCATTCAGTTCTTCAAAGACCACTGCTATCTCTGATTGCTCTACAGTTTCCAGTTTCCTGCTTGCCAAATTCCAAACACATTTGTGATTACTCTTTTCCACCTTCACCCATGCTGGGCACATAATACCATAAACATCTTCCACTCTATCTTGCTGTCATTCAAAATACTCTTTCTAAATTTCTTTTACATAATAACTAGAAAAAAAAATAATTGGGAGAACCTTGTCCATTTTGGCAACTTGATGTCCCCTCCCATCTTGCCAATTAGCACTTGTTTACTTGAAGATCCTTCTTCAACTCACTGGTGTCTAGTCTTAAATTTAAATTGTGACCTTCTGTGGGGCAAGAGACATCCTTTATTCTGTGACAACATCTCTATGTCACAGTCATAAAGATAATGGCAATAATAACAACGAAAATTAGAAGAAATATGTCCTGGCAACCACTGCCCTGGACAGGCGACCCTCGGCTGGGTTAAAAACTGGCTGAATGGCCAGGTCCAAAGAGTTGTGGTAAATGGAGCTAGATCTAGCTGGAGTCCAGTCACAAGTGGTGTTCCCCAGGGCTCAGTGCTGGGTCCAGTTCTGTTCAATATCTTTATCAGTGACCTGGGTGAAAGGATAGAATGTTCCTTCAGTAAGTTCCGGACAACACTAAGCTGGGAGGTTGTGTCGATCTAATTGAGGGTAGGGAGGATCTTCAAAGGGATCTGAACAGGCTGGATCCATGGGCTGAGACCAACCGGATGAGGTTCCACAGGGCCAAGTTCAGAGTTCTGCACTTGGGTCATAACAACCCTGTGCAGCGCTACAGGCTTGGGGAAGAGTGGCTAGAAAGCTGCCTGGCAGAGAAGGACCTGGGGCTGTTGGTTGGCTGCTGACTGAATGTGAGCCAACAGTGTGCCCAGGTGACCAAGAAGACCAAAGACATCTTGGCTTGTATCAGAAACAGCGTGGCCAGCAGATCCAGGGAAGTGATTGTGCTCCTGTACTCGGCATTGGTGAGGCCGCATCTCGAGTGCTGTGTGCTGGTCTGGGCCCCTCACTACAAGAAAGACATTGAGATCCTGGAGCATGTCCAGAGAAGGGCAACCAGGTTGGTGAAGGGTATGGAGAGCAAACCTTATGAGGAGTGTCTGAGGCAACTGGGGTTGTTTAGCCTGGAGAAGAGAAGGCTGAGGGGAGACCTTATCATCACCTACAGCTACCTGAAAGGAGGTTGTAGAGAGATGGGTGTTGGTCTCTCCGTACAAGCCACAGGTGATAGGATGAGGGGGAATAGACTCAAGCTGCGCCAGGGCAGGTTCAGATTAGACATTAGGAAAAAGTTCTTCATCAAAAGGGTTATTGGGCATTGCAACAGGCTGCCCAGGGAGGTGGTTGAGTCACCATCCCTGGACGTTTTTAAAAGACAGGTAGACGAGGTGGGATATGGTTTAGTTGAGCGCAGGTATGGTTGGACTTGATGATCTCAAAGGTCTTTTCCAACCTGTGATTCTGTGATTCTGTGAATTCAAAACTCACAGCTTTAGTGATTTAAAAAGTATAATTCACTTGTTGCTTTGACACACATTTTACAGCTTCATCACTGCCATAATTGGCCACAGAACATTGTTTATGGAGCTGTGTCAGCTGTGCTGTATAAGCACATAAATAAATGAGAACAAGGCATCACTAGTAAAAGTTTATTCTTATTTTATCACATGCCTGGGACAAATAAATGAGAGGGCATACTTTAAAAATACCTTGTAAATTCTCCTCCCCTGACACACATGGTGACTGGATGGCATTGCCCTCACATTGCCTGAGCCATCTGCTCTACTCTCAGCAAGCCCTGGCCCTCCAACCCCTCCTCCTCTTCAGCTGTATTTTCTTGGAAGATAATATGTCTGTGGTGACTGACTGGTGTTCCTTCCTACTTCCAATCCCTTTGTTGTCAGCCACCTTTCCTTTCCTGAGTTATTGTGTGAAAATTACCATTTAACTGCTCCATTGTGTGCCATTTCTCTCCTGTCTGAGGTGGCATATGATGAGATGTCCTCAGCTCCTCCAGCCTGTCAGCTCTGATAGCACACTGCCCTGCCAGCCATTTTGTGTGTTGGTCTGATAAGAAATTTCCATCTGCAGAAGGAGGAGAATATGCAGTGCAATAGCCACTGACATCCAATTTTCTTGGGCAGTCAAATTTTATAAACTGCATGGATAGAAAGAAAAAGGCAAAGGGACAAGTAGTCTGTGGCTCAAGGGAGGAAGGGATGCCTTGGGCACATTTTTCCTTACACTAGCTCCTTCTCACCCTGCTGAGAAAGAGGGTCTACCCTGGGATGCACCAGAGTTCAGCAAGATGGGAACACAGAGTCTCTTTGAGCTTCAGCAACGAAATGATTGTGAAACCATCTCATCACCATTATAGAGGCTGCTCTAAAATTTGCGTTTGGAGTATTTTGACCACTTTCTTGGAGAGCCAAGGTCAGGAGTGCAGAAAAGTGACAGAGTTTTTTGCCCCAGGTTTGTTTTTTAATAAAATCTTAGCTATTTTGCTAAGATGTTCAATGTTTTACCCAACAGCACAAGCAGAGGCCATCTCACTCTGAGACTGCTAACTGATAGGACTTGCTGTTGGGATACAGGGCCACATGCGGCTCCCATTTCCACTTGAGCACTGCAATTATTGGGGGCATGGAGGTGTAAGTAAGGAATAAAAATTAACTCATTATACTTACAAATTATATTCACAAGTACTTAGATGGTTGATTAAGCTCTCAGTTCATAATCCTTCAAGTTGTGTTATCATCTTCCACAAATGAAATACACCTACTAATAGATATGTAATTGAATATATATATATATATATATAATGGGTATAATTCAGGCAATTCATTTATTTGGCAGAGAATATTTCCCGATAGTCATCTCTCTCGTATTTCAGCCAGAATCAAGAAGAAAAACATTTTCAAAACTCCCTGAAGGGGATATTACAATGTGATACCTCCTTTTTCTGGTCTTTCTTTTGTTCATTTTTCACATTTAGAAGTCCAAAGATCATAGGAGGCCAGCTGGCTGTCAGTCTGTGTCTGTTTTCTTTCCTAATGCACATACATAATCACACAATAATCAGTTCATTGCAATGCATGCTGAAGATGTGTAGAGCTGAATGTGATTTGTGAGAAAAATCTTTTTTTTTTTTTTTAGTTTGAAAATGCCAATTTGTCAAAACTAGACTTTTGATGGCAAAGGATTGATTTCAGTATTTTTTTCCAAGTAAAAAAGACTTGACATTTGTTTAATATCTTATTCCAGTATATTCAAAATGAAATGTTCTGCTTCTTCATTTCAGAAATACTTTCCTTCTGAAACGTAACTACAGCGAAAAGTAAGATTTTTAAAGAAAAGTAGGAGGGGGGGGGTGGTGTTTATTTGTTTTGTGTTGGTCTCTTTTGGATTCTTGGGGTTTGTCCGAGTATGGTAGAGGAATTTATAATATTCCAGAATGGAGAAAATGATTTTAAAAAAAAAAAAGCTTCTTGCCCTATTATAACATGAACTCCATGTCTGTGTTCAAATATGGTGACAAGTGACTGTTGTGCAATGAACTCCTTCACTTGGCAATCTTCTGGCCTCTCCGTAATTATACTGTTGGGATTTATATCTGAACCACTTCATGTAAAAATGACTTTTGTTACTGGCCCTTTTTCCTTGACCATAACATCACAATGTTCAATTATTTAACACGATTGTACTTTTTCATAGAATCCTAGAATCCTAGACTCCTAGAATCCTAGAATCCTAGAATCATAGAATCATAGAATCATAGAATGGTCTGGGTTGGAAGGGACCCCATGGATCATAGAGCTCCAACCCCCCTGCCACAGGCAGGGCCATGAACCTCCAGGCCTGGATCTACACAAGGTTGCCCAGGGCCCCATCCAACCTGGCCTTGAACACTTCCAGGGACGGGGCATCCACTACTTCTCTGGGCAGCCTGTTCCAGCACCTCACCACTCTTTCTGTAAAAAACTTCCCCCTAATATCTAATCTAAACCTTCCTTCCTTTAGTTTTAATCCATTCCCCCTTGTCCTGCCATTATCTGCTCTTTTAAAAAGTTGAATCCCCTCCTGCTTATAAGCTCCCTTCAGGTACTGGAAGGCTGCAATGAGGTCCCCCTGCAGCCTTCTCTTCTCCAGGCTGAACAAGCCCAGCTCCCTCAGCCTCTCTTTGTAGGGCAGGTGCTCCAGCCCTCTAATCATCCTTGTGGCCTCCTCTGAACCCTCTCCAACAGTTCCACATCTTTCTTGTATTGGGGGCCCCAGATCTGGACACAGTACTCCAGATGGGAGTCCATCCATCTGTGAAATGGTATTAAATTTCAACCAAGAACCATCTCAGACCTGCAATTTCACTATGTATATTTTGATTGAAGAGTCAAAGTAAGGATTGCACACAAACACACACAAAACTGGTAATTTTTGTAGCTCAGATTATTATTTTTTGTCATCCCATTTCTGGAGATTTCCAATCACAGTCCTTGAAAAACTTCAGGGGAAGTATTCTTCATAAATAACAGAAGATTATGTATGAGGTGCATGAACAAATTATCTCAAACCAAGTGATCATGCTTATAAAGAACACTAAGAAAAATTAATTAATAATCAGGAATGTGTTTAATATGTTGGGTTTTTACATATTAAATAACATGTCCAGAATTTAGAAGGTTGGTGTACTTTAAATGTTAATCCTGTGGGGAATTCCCCTAGAGAACAGGGCAATATATAACTACTAATGTCACTTTGACTTTAGGGAATTTCTCTTTTTAGATAAATATTACCAATGTTGAAAAACAGCTTTTGTATCTGATTTGTCTTTTCACAATAGTGCATAAGTAGATAATTCAGAAGTTGAAGAACATACTGTCTTTAGTCACATTAGACTACCTAACTGCAATTATTATTCAATTGAACCTCTAGCAGTCGTTTATTTTCAAGTCAGTTTTCTGACAGAAGAAAGCTTTGCTCAGCCTTTTTGACATTTTCATTTTTACTGCAACTCAGAATTGTAAGAAGTGATTCTTCTTGAGCTGTCTGCTATATTTGTGGTTATTGATCATTAATTTCTTGTTCAACAAATTATGATATTTGCATACAAGAGAATTTTATTTTTATCAATTAATTTCACACTTTCTCCTATTTGGGCCACTGGATAATAAGAGCTGTAACTGGGCAACTGCTTTACTCAGTGTATGGCACCAGTTCTTTTTGCCTCTTGTTCATGAACTACTTGCATACATCAGATCTTTTGGATGACAAATTCTGGACTTAGTGAGTGTGCAAATATGTGCTTAGACTCCAAATTCAGGAGATTGTGGATTTGGGATTTATCACATTTGGGCCTTCGGGTCAATTTCCCATATTTATTTTGTCCAGTTCCATGTTTCTGTTCTTCGCCACTGCGTAATGGAGAGTGGTGTTTTTGGAGGAGTGTGTTATCTTCAGCATTAGCCTGTCTCACGTCCTTTGAAAAGAGACCAGTCAGCCTCCTTTCCCTTAGGAGGAGCGGGTCTGTACTGCTGTGGAGTGTCTGAGCCTGGTGAGTGGAGGTAAACAAGTATTAAGGAAAACAAAGTTGTCGGCTTTTAGCAATAGCAGCATTTGTGAGAGGACTCCTCACAGTCTTGCCCTGCTCCAGCATGGGGTCCCTACCATGGGAGACAGTCCTCCAACAACTCCAATGTGCATCCTTCCCACAGGATTCAGTTCTTCACAAACTGCCCCAGTGTGGGATCACTTCCATGGCGTGCAGACCTTCAGAACCAGACTGTTCCAGCATGGGTCCCCCATGGAGTCACAAGTCCTGCCAGTAAACCTGCTCCAGCATGGGCTTCCCACAGAGTCACAGCCTCCTTCAGGTACCTCCCCCTGCTCCAGCATGATGTCCTCCATAGGCTGCAGATCGATATCTGCTCCGCTCTTAACCTCCACGGGCTTCAAAGGGACAACCTGCATCACCATGGTCTTCAGAAGATGCAGGGGAATCTCTGCTCTAGTGCCTAAAGCACCTTCTCCCTCTATTTTCTTCGCTGACATTGGTGTCTGAAGATCCGTTCCTGTCACATATTCTCACTTCCGTCTGTCCAGCTGCAATTACTGTCACGCAGGTTTTGCTCCCTGCCCTTAGCTATTTTATCCTAGGGGTCCTCCCACCCTTGTTGATGCCTTGATCAGCAGCAGGTTCATCTTGGAGCTGTCTGGCATTGGTTCTGTCAGACACAGGGGAAGCTTTTAGCAGCTTCTCACAGAAGTCACCCCTGTAGACCCCAGCTACCAAAACCTTGCCTCACAAACCCAATGCACGGGTGCTGATTCATTCCCTTGAACTGTCAGTTCTGCTTCTGTTAATACATTGCCCATCTTTGCTGCCAGAACATGATGTTGACTCCTGTGAACCTCACTGCTCAGCCTGGCCCCCAAGTCCCTTCCACAGATCTGCTCCACAGGCAGCCCCCAACTGTATCACTGCTGGGCCTTCTTTCTTCCCAGGTACAGGGCTTTGCATTTGTCTTAATTGCATTTCATACCTATTGACCCATTCCTCTGAACGGCAGCCCTGGTTTTGAGCATATCAGTTGGTCCCCCTAGCTTGCTGTCATCTTGCTGCACGCTTGATGAGAGTGCACTCAGTTGCATCCTTCAAGGTCTCTCATAAAGCTGTTAGAAAGGACAAATCCCAAGAGAAGATGAGTCCTGAAGTATCTCACTTGTCACAGGCATTCAGGTGGAGAACAACCCATTAACTGTGTCACTCTGATCTTTATCATCCAACCATTTTTAAACCCATCTAGCTGCCCACTCATCCAAAACTTATGGCTCAACTTGAACACAAAATTATTGTGTGAGACTGTCAAATAATGCACTAAAATCAAGGTAAATTATATTCATTCCTCCCTTGTAATCCACAAATCTAGTAACCTTATCACAGAAAGATACTGGTTGGTCAGGAGTGATCATGTGCTCCAAGAGGATTTGCTCCATGTTTTTCCCGAGTACTGCAGTGAGGATGATCAGCCTATAATTCCTTTTGGCCTATTTTGGAGATGGGTGCCTTTCTTCAGGCATTGGAGACCTCCCTCAGTTTGCACAGTCTTTCAATTATAATAGAGAACAGACTTGTGAGGACATCTGACAGCTCTCTCCTCATCCTTGGATGCAGCTCATCAGCCACAGGGACTTAGATTGCTTATGTTCTCTCAAGTAGTCCCTGACTCATCTGGCCTGCTGCTCCTTCTTCTCCTCTGTTAACCCTTTCACTAGGCACAGAGGTCTGGGAGATCTACATAGAAAAGATTGTGGCAAAGGAGGTTTTCAACACAACAACCTTAGCTGAGACTGAAGCTGAGATGACAATGAAGTTGCACAGGTATTGTGAAAAGAACAGCTTTGACACCAAGTCTATATAGATAAATGTCATCTTCGCTGTCTCACATGGAGGTGCTAGAACTTGTCAATTAAAAAGCATTCTAAGACTTGTGATTAGCAAAATAAAATGTATTTTTCCTTAGTCCATCTCTCAGAAAAGGCTGAACAGCATCAGAAAGAGCTCAAACAAATGTGTTCAAACTAAGACACTTGCTTCTTGTGAAAATTGTTGGTCCAAAACCTTAAAGTTTGGCAAAGAACTGAAAATAGCAGGAATCATCTTCTGTGACATGAAGAGTTTATTTGCATCTTAATAAAGAAGTGGCTGTCAGCTTGATGGTGTTTAATAATAATGTTGTCCTTTTATTTTTAGCTACCACTTTTGAAACAGCTCTCTCTAGAAACCAGTAGAGAAAATTATTTGCACCTCCAGGCTCAAAAATATCTCCATTACAGTCTATCAGCAACCCCCCACTCAGCCACCCACCCATCTTCAACTATTTGTAATTATTTTTTGCATTGCCAGGATAATGACCTTGTTTATTAGTGAGGGTTACTCAGTGTAAAAGGCATTCTTCTACTTGCAATACTACTGCATGCTGAGCAATGCCGGAAATAAGTGATTGCTCAGCTCTCATGTTTTATCATATAGAAATGTTCTGCAATTTGTAATGGATAAATTTAATGGACTGATCACATAAAATATTTGTGCAATTTAATTTGTTGGGCTTTTTTCGTGTGTGTGTGTCACCTTTACATTTCTATACAGTTTTTAGTGTTCTTTATATTCTGTTCTTTTGGGGTTTTGCTGTTAAGCATAGAGGAGTTCTCCAGATTGCCTGCTACGTAGTTAAAGTTCTAAATTATTACTCTTTTTCTGTTAAACCTTGGCCTTTGCACAAAAGAAAGGAAATGAAAGCAATGCATTTCCTCATTTCCTTTATATTAGCCATGGAGCTGAAGAAGATTCAGCTATTTTTAAGGTATTTGAGACAAAAGGGTATGTCGTGGTTTTATTTGCCAAAGCCTTAACAGATGTTTCGACATGAATTGCTCTGAAACTTTAAATTATCAGGCAGAGAGGACCGAGGTCTTGCACAATTACATAGAGCTGTTGCTAGAAAAACTTGATCTTCAATTCTTTGCTTAAAAAACCACTTGGCATTAATGCTGGTTATGTCCAAATTTTTGCCAGTGATATCAGGAACTCCCCATCCCCACTTAAAATAAAGTGTTATTAAAATGTTTGAAACTACTGATTGCATTTCTCATTTAATTCAATTAAAATTTCATTTCTAAAAAGTAGCAAATATGCATTGGGAAACACTGCAGAAAATGGGTCTGGTTTTTAACACTGCCAAGTGCTTGCAATTTTAAAAACAATTTCAGTATTATTTTCTCAGTACCAAAAGATCTGACTCCCCCTGCAATCTGTGGGTGATGCTGTAGGCCTAGAACAGTTTTGCTACAAAAAGTTTCCTGCAGATTAACATCTTATTGCCTTTTTAATCTCTTTTAATTGGATGAGGACCATTTGTATCTACTTCCCTACTGAAAATAGAGTATTCTCTGAAAAGAGTTTTTACTATGGGGTCCTTCAGAATATTTTTTTTCTAGCAGATTGATTTCTGTGGAGTCAGACTGGCAAATAATGGCTTTTCCTGAGCAGGTATTTTTCAGAAGTGTTCAGCACCTACTATAACCCAAGGAGGTGTCTGGGTAATTGACTTGGTATTAAAAAGAGAGCAATGAGAGCAGTGAGAAACTCGCTGCCTTTGGAAATGTGGCTTAACAGAGGTGCTACTACTCAGTGCATATTCACTCAAAAGTGCAAACAAGAGAGCCCGATATTCGATTTTACTTCTTTTTTACCCTATCCAGCCACAGGGCACCTGGTGCAAATGCCTAACTGTTGTTTTCAAATCAAATGTTAACATTTCCAATTTAAGGTTAATTGAACACCCAGTCCAAGGCACACTACATGACTTTTTTCTGATTTAATTTCCTATGGCTTAGCATTGCGGATGGTAGGAACATTAGCCAAGTGAGTTCCCTCTGTTTATATCTCTTGTCATTAGTTTAATGAGAAGCTATTGCAGTGACTCATTCCCTCTTTCGCTCTGAGGCTCTTGCCTTTAAAAACCTGGCAAAAAAAAAAAAAAAAAGAAGGAAAAAAAAAGGGGGGATCTAATAAAAGCAAAATTGAACTGTGTCTCTCCTTTCTCTTTCTCTGGGCTCATAATCATTGAGTGAGAACAGGTTCTTAGAGTAATTTAACCCTCTGCTCCTACTGAAGTACCTGATGCCCAGTGACTTTCCTGGGAGAGGGGTGCCTGTATGTCTCAAGGAAATTGTTCATCCTTGCAGGGATTTCCCAAGTGCCCTGTGAGCAGAAATGGTGTGAGAGAGGTGGGGAGCTATGCTTTGCTCTCCCCTTTCCTTGGCAGGGGTGACTAGTCCACCTATGGCACGGTGAAATAGCCCATTACCAACCTCAGGAGTTCTGACCTCAGGCAGTCTGCAGCCTTCTGGAGAACGGAGAGCAGCTGGGTGGTTTGTGCAGAGGCCAGTGCCAGTGCTATGACCACAGTATTTGTCCTTTTCATTCTAGTCCATTTGCCCCTTTGAAACTTTTTCAGAGATAGAACACACTGCTAGCTTTCCGGCACAGGGCAGAATAAGCTCTGGGGGCTTGGATGCCTCAGATGTAGGGTTCATCTGAAAGAGGGAGCAATTCTAGACTGCCTCAATCCCACAAGCACATGTGTGAAAATCCTCTTTTCCACAGAACAAGACCCCTCTTAGGATTGCAATCAGTGTTTCAAAAGGGGATTTAAGGAAGCAGATTAGCATTTACTGGGATGGGTTTGCAGGGAGGCAGAGGAAACGTGCCCATGTGTCGCTGTCCATTCACTGTGTGACCACACAAGTGACAGTGCACCTCTTTGGAGAGCCAGCACAATGCAGCAGCATTGCAAGCAAAGCTATACCCAGCGGTTGATGCATTGTACATTTCCACATGAGGGTTTAGATTTAAATGAATGCATTACATAGGTAAAAATAAATAAGACTATTTCACAAATAAGATTGCAAATATTCTAGCTGGTTCTGTGATTGTCTTCCCACTCTCCTTTGTACCAAAGAAGTTTTCTGACAGGAGCATTCTCTGAAACAATTACTTTATCACTGCACCTGGTATCACCAAAGACTCATTTATTTTCTTCTATTTCTGTGGTCTCTCCTTTCTTTCTTTTTTTTTTTTTAATATACTTCTTCTTGTCATTGATTTTGGTCTTTTTTCTTTCTTCTTCCAAAGCTGCAATCATAAATGTGGAGAAGGCACAGTGGAAAAGGAGCAGCAGGTACTGAGGCAATGAAACACCAGGCATCCTTTCGGGGAGCTGTTTTCTCAAGATCTCTCAAGTGAGTGGAAGATACACGTATTTCTTCTTTCTCCAGAGTACCTTGTTATAGAGTGTTTCAAACAGGCAATAGCCCTCATATCCTTTTGTTCTAGAATTAAATGAAAAAAAATCATGGACCACTTAATAAAAAATACTTTTAGTTAGCTGATTGGATTTTAATGCGAGAAAATTATATTAGTAAGTTTGTCCTATATAAAAATGACTGGTGTGAGCTATATTTTCCCTCTAATTAGTACTCTTGATGGGCTGGTACATCAAAGCAGTGGGAAATGCAAAGACTTCAGGAGATCAATATGATTTCAATATTACTATTCAAGCAAGCATCTGACATAGCACTATATAATCAAAGCATCTTCCAGCTCTGCGGTGTAATGAGCAAGACATGGGAAGGTCTAAATAACGCATAAACATTGTTGGCATAACAGTTACACTATTTCTGAAAAGGAGAAATTCTACAGCAAATCTTCCTAAGTATGCCCTTGAATTGCTGCAGTTCCCCAGTTCCTGGATCCCCACTGGCCCCCCGCACTTCCACATTTTGTATCCCGTTCTTGGAAGAGTCCCCTGCAGTTCATAGAGCCCAGGTAGGACATTCTGGGTATGATTTGCACTGATGGGAAAACGTTGATGGATTGTAGTGACCAGGAAAAGACTTAGGAACACTCTGATATCTGCTCTTGCTGGTACTGCAGGATGGCACATGTCTCCAATGGCACTTCCATGTCTTGCGTACCATGGAGTATGTCAAATGACAGCTCTGCTGGGTTTAGGGAACTGAAGTGCTTCTTTTGTGTTGAAATGCTTCAGTATTGCTACATCTTCCCTTCCTTGTCCAAGAAGAAATAATCCTAAAGTCTGCTCTGCTTTTCCTTTAGTACCTAAGATAAATAGTGATGGAGCACGTAAGAACCACTGCTCACAGTTGCTGTAGTTTTGCGTGGCTGGTTTCTGGTGGAGAAGGAGAGGGGGAGGAGGAGGAGCTGCAGGGGTGGCTTCTGCAAGAAGCAGCTAGAAGCTCTCTGCAGGCCTCACAGAGCAAACACCAGCTGGCTCAAGGATGGACCTGCCACTGACCAAGGCCAAGCCCATCAGCGATGATCATAGCATCCTGTGAGTCTGGATGCTTTCTTGTGCAGCCTGCTCTGGGTGATCCTGCTCTGGCAGGGTGTTGGTCTAGATGATCTCTAAAGGTCCCTTCCAACCCCTGTCATTCTGTGATTATGAGATTCCCAGCTGCCTATGCATCTGGCAGGGCCTGGGAAGCTGGAAAGTCCTTCGCTTAGTGTAGGCACTGCAAGTACCTCCAAACAGCTCAATGCATCAGTGTGTTGTCAACATTGTTCTCATCCTAAATTTGAAATGCAGCACTATCCTGGCTACTAGAAAGAAAATGAACTCTATCCCAGATGAAACCAGGACAGCCTGCAAACAGTAACACTGGAAGCTAAAAGGGTAATGTTTTGATTTTACAGGGAGAAAATGAGCACCCTGGGTTGAAAAACACATTTCAGTTGTCAGCAGCCTAGTCAAGGCAAGTTGATTCTCATTTGTGAAAACAGAAAATGGCAAACAGGTACCACTAACTAGCTTTAACTGACAGCAGAGGTAGGTCAAACCACTCTCAGGATTGACTTCTGTTTTGGGGAAAGGGTCCTAGCACTATGCGGGAGTCTGAAGGATTTGCATCCAGCTTTTCTGGATCTTAGCTCTTTGTTTTCAAGCAGTTTCAGTATCTGTCAGAAGGACCAAGAATGCTTTTTTCTGATGTCTGCACACACCAGCACAAACATTCAGCGTTGGAGTTTTAGCTCATACCTACATTTTGCTATATAAAAATAAAAAAATATGCCAGACTATTAAATGTAAATTGCACAACGATAAAGCTATCTGTGAGAAGGCTGTAACACTCACAGAATACAATATGTAGAGTGTAATTGCAGGACACCAGCTGCTTCTGTGTTAAGAAGCAGATTTCTTCGTCTTTTTCTTTTTAAAACATCTGTTCTTTATTTAGAATTGTTCACTTTGGAGATTTTTTTCCCAAGTATATAAAATAATGATACCTGTCAGTGTCTATTTGATTTACTTGAAAAATTTTGGATATTTTTTATTATTTTAAATCCCAATAATAAGGGTAATCAGTCATTTGCAGGGCTGTGTAATAAATAATTTTGTCACGTTGTTTCCTACTACTGTAATGATGCAGTGTTTAATCAGATTGAACATAGCATATCATGTTGAAAATTGTATGAAAATGGTAATGGCGACTCCTGATTTCTTTGAACACTCTGAATCTGAAGAGACCCTGGAGAACAGGACAGATTCTTTTATAATTTTATTAAGCTGAATCAAGAGTAATTGTTGTGGATGGAAATAATTTATTGGTATTAACAGCTGAAAAGAAAATTTGGCTAGCTGTCCAAAGGGGGAGAAAACATGCAGTGTTTCTGCAGTTCTTTGTTTATTCCAATTTATTCTCATTTATTGTTATGACTACAGGAGCATAACTTTACAAACACAGTGTGCAAAGACTCTAGCTGCTGGTTATCTGTTTTAGCAAGACACCACACTGACACACGATGCTGTTTGGAGTAGCTAGCAGCATGGACACCTGAAAACTAAATTCCCTCCTCTAATCTAAGACAGGTAACTGAGGATACTAGATCCAAGACTTTCTCACTGCCCATGATGAATTGTAGGCGTCACCAAGAGTAATTCAGACTTTAGGAGGAGATCAATCACTCTGAGAAGGTACCTACCGTGTTCCAATGCCTACAGAGAGTTGAGGAGACATGCTTCAGGTAGGGAGCAGAGTTTGATGCATAGAACCAAGTCTACACAGTTTTATCTACATTTATTGTTTTAACTGAATAATTTGTGTCAGCATAATTTTACACTGTGCTAAAAATATATGTAGTCTATGAAGAAGGATCCATCATGCAGTAGTAGAATTTATAATATTTCCTATATATAAGGAGAAAAAGCAGTATTTCTAATTTTAAATTGTTGTAGAGGGAAGAAAGACAAGCAAAAATCAAGCAGAAAGAACAGCATGAAGTAGTAATGAGAGAAATCTGTGCAGTTCCTCTTCACAATGGTCTCAAATATTTTGGGACAACTGAAAAGCAGAAGGAGAAGAAGGAAGAGGAAGACCCTTTCAAACCAAGGATTAACCACTCCTTCACTCCGAATCTTCACCCTCAAATGGTGGTTATGATTATGGTCCACACACAGCTGTTTCTCACTGCTGCTCCTTCCATCTCACACTTGTTCCTTGATTTAGCATAGATCCTTTCCACAAACTACAGTCTACTTCAGGAATATCCACTGGCTCCAGTGTGGAGTCCTCCACAGAAGGTATCTGTTCCAGTCAAGGCCAGGTTGGCTGGGGCTTTGGGCAATCTGATCTAGCGAAAGGTCTTCCTGCCCAGGGTAGGGGGATTGGAACTAGATGATCTTTGAGATCCCTACCAATCCAGAGCATTTTATTATTCTATGATTCTATGAAAATAACAGCTGTCTTGCACCTTCTGCATGTACAGATCCTAAACTCAACAACCAAAGAAACAGAGAAAGGGGTAATATTTCAGGTGTCACAGTTACTAGATTTGTGGAACCCAAAAGCAGGGAGACTTCAGAAAGGCTTTGAAACAGGAGGAGAAAACTTTCAGGGTGCCAAGAAATGTTTATATGCATGTGTGTGTGTATGTATTTTGAATGCTGTATATATACACATATCTAAAACAAACTTTAAAATGGAGAAATGTGAACTGTCATTATATTAGACTAAGAGATTCACAGAAGGATTTAGCAAAATGGAATATGGACTCAGAATGTTCCTATTTCCTTAGCTATTGCAAAGGCTTTCTCAGTCATTTATAAAGGTCCTACAAATTTTAGACACCGCTCCTTTGGCACGACCAGAATAGTCCCCACTCTACTAGTGCTAAGCAGCTGCATGATCAAATCCCCATCAAAGACACACACATATTCATACACATATTCCACAACATCAATTGGAGTCTTTGGTCTAGAGGAAGTGAAGTTTTCTCCTTCTCACTTAATGCTACTGTATTTTATAATCTCCTGGTCAACCCTCCTTCGGAGGCTGTGCTGGTCTTGGGTTCCTTTCTCCCCTCCAGCTGAAAATGCCTGAACCTTCCTCAAAGGTATGCAAGGCAAGCATTTGGTGAATGCTGTTTGGCTGTCCTAGGTGTGCTCAGAATTATTATACCTTGTTGGTGGGCTGAGGAGAAGGAGAGAAGGGAAGAAAGTCCTCTTTTTGGCCTTATTTCAAGGGATATGTTGATTCAGATAGGAATTTCGATACATTGAATAATGGTCATTAGATACTCACTCTTGTGCTTTGTGAAGCTATGTCCAAAAAAATCCCCAAAGAAACAAGGACCTCTTTCCAGAAAGAACATTATCTCTAAATTGGAGAGATGTGGATTCGATGGGTGGACCATCCAGTGGATAAGAAACTGGTTAACAGACCGAAGCCAAAGGGTGGTGGTCAATGGGTCTATGTCCAGGTGGAGGCTGGTGACAAGCGGTGTCCCCCAGGGGTCTGTCTTGGGACCGGTGCTCTTTAACATCTGTATCAATGACATCGATGATGGAATTGAGTGCACCCTCAGCAAGTTTGCAGATGACACCAAGCTGAGTGGTGTGGTTGACACCCTAGAAGGAAAGGAAGCCATCCAGAGGGACCTTGACAGGCTGGAAAGATGGGTCCGGGGGAACCTAATGAGGTTCAACACTGCCAAGTGTAAGGTGTTGCACTTGGGCCGGAAGAATCCCAAACATAGATACAGACTGGGAGAAGAGCTTCTTGAGAGTAGCCCTGCTGAGAAGGACTTGGGGATTGTGGTGGATGAGAGACTTAACATGAGCCAGC
>VZTU01028260.1:165487-184016 GCA_013400835.1 Zapornia atra
TTTTTTGCACAATACTTTTCAGTATGGGACAAGACTCCTAAAATAAGGCAGAGGAACCTTGCTCAGCTCCAGGTAAGATTTCAACCCATGCTCTCCTGGAAAGTTCAGGAAAACAGCAACACACACTACCACAGCACTGTTTTTCATTAAAATGTATGCAGATGAGTATACATTCACCTTTTTTAAAATTTTTTTTTAATTGTCACCCTTTCTACTACATGTTAACTACTCTAAAATGAAAGTGTCATTACTGTTACTGCTGTTCAGTTACCTTGCAAGTTTTCCTACTTCTTTGCCAGGGCAAGCAGAAGGAATAGGAACATTTAAAATCAGACACGCTGGAGAATCTCCCCACTGTTGAGTACTTCATGTGAATTGCTGCATAGGGAAAGCTGAATGAAGTACAAAGCATTTTACTGTTCCCACTCAGAATGAAACTAGACTACAGATTCTTAAATGCTTAAATGTCTATTATTTATCTCTATAGCCATGTTGAATGCTCTAGTAACAAACAATTTTACACACTGCCAAAAAACGTTCAGACTAACTTAATTTCACAACCAGTCATTTTTACTATTTTTGTCCTGCCTTGTAGATCACATTTAAGGTGCTCAGTGCTAATACAATTGTATCCTAAAAAACCAAACAACAAACAAACAGAAACAAACAAAACAACAGAAACCAATCTAGTGCAGTAGTATAATGTGCCAGTGCAGTAGTGCCAGTAGTACCTTGTGTTACCATCACAGTTCTTTAAAACTCAAGGCATCCAGTGCCTTGAGTGGGCTTGGAGTGGGCTTGGAGACATCACTTTGTCCCATTCTCCCCTTTTATAGATTGATCTCAGTTTGGAGGAAGCAAGCTAGGAAGAAAGAGGAGAAGCTTGTTCTCAGCAACAGAGGGCCAAGGACTCCATATTATTGCATATACCCAAAAGGGTCTGGACATCTGCAGCATTCAGTAAACTTCTGCAATAGCCTTGGGTTGAAGCTAAAGCTCATGCTTCAGACAAAGGCCTCCTTGACAGATTCCCAACTGTCCAAGTTCCCTGACAAATCATCATGTATCTCAAATGTTCAACTTTTTGGTCACTAACTGACAGAGCTGTCACATATTTAGGTTTCAGAAGTGTTATAGGTCAGATGGCTCACTCTCTGGAGATGTTTGTCTTTCCACTGAGTGTAAAGGGACCCTGAGGTCACTTCATGTCCTTGCCTGCAAATAAACCCCCCTCCAATCCCTATTACAAGTGCAGGACTGTGCTGCCATGAGTCTGTATTCTTGACACCGGGAGCCCTTTTGCAATCCTGCATAGGTGCAAATGCCAGTCACGTTCCAGCTGTACAGCAGAGTGAGATCAGGGTGACCACCAGCCTTATCCTCCTATGTCCTGGTTTCCCTGAAAAGGGAACCCGAGTACACATCCCAGTGAGAAGTTGCAGTGAAGTGCAACTGCCCCTGCATTCCTACAGGTCCCATCTCAAGACAACTGGATAATTCCCAAGACCACCATCTTCTGTGGCATTTCTTGATCTACATGCTAGCTGTTGGGAAACCCATTCTGAAATCCTCATTTTCCTTATGCGCTGGGAAGGAAGCATCTACAGGTAGCGCATGTTGGGGAACAGTACTAGGAGAAGGGACACTCATGCAGCCTGGGATAATCCGGATCTTCTTTCTTTTATGTCTCTATTTCAGTGGGGATGTTTAACCAGGTCTAAATATAAGAAACATGTAAGCCTGTACCAAAGAGGACTGATGATGAGTTCCAATACCTCTAACTTGGCATGTGTCAAGTAGCTAATCAATTTGTCTTAAAATGCAACTGCATGAAGTATGCAAGCAATACAGAGAGGGAGGTGCCTTTGGAAATATCCAGAGGGAGATCCTGTGCAGTGAAATGAAGTTCCTAAACTGAGAAAGATTCCTTCAATAAAATTTAGACAGTAGTCCTGTAGTAAAACCCTGAAATAATATAGTTTCAGCAGCAGCATTATCTCTACAAACTTTTCTTTATCTTAATTTCCTTGAAAATTTAACAAACATGTTGGATATCTGATTATAATAATTATTCTTTCCCTGCAAGCACCTAATTCTTGATTGACTTCCTTGGTTTTGGGTCTTGTCACAAGGCGCCTTTCCCAAGGAGAGAAAATTATATGAAAGACTTTTCCAGGCTGGATCCAAAGTAGATCCCAGATGAGAACTCAACTGTTCCTGTGCACGTGTCATGGTTATGCAACTAATTTTATTAGTTCCAATAGCTTCATTTCTTTGGAAATCTAAAGTCTCTCTTCATCTAAAATTGCACTCTCTTGTAAACCCAGAAGTTGAGGCACACATTCTCGGCTAGATTTGTCATGTATTCTCAGTCTGTTCTGCAGATGAGAATTCAAAGACCTCTTTTGCCTCTGCTCACATGCAAGAGCACACTGCTGGCTCATGTTAAGTTTCTCATCCACCAGAATCCCTAAGTCCTTCTCAGCAGGGCTACTCTCAAGACGCTCTTCTCCCAGTCTGTATCTATGTCTGGGATTCTTCTGAACCAAGTGCAACACCTTACACTTGGTAGTGTTGAACCTCATTAGGTTCCCCCGGGCCCATCTTTCCAGCCTGTCAAGATCCCTCTGGATGGCTTCCTTTCCTTCTAGGGTGTCGACCACACCACTCAGCTTGGTGTCGTCTGCAAACTTGCTGAGGGTGCACTCAATTCCATCATCAATGTCATTGATAAAGATGTTCAAGAGCACCGGTCCCAAGACAGACCCCTGGGGGACACCGCTTGTCACCGGCCTCCACCTGGACAGAGACCCATTGACCACCACCCTTTGGCTTCGGTCTGTTAACCAGTTTCTTATCCACTGGATGGTCCACCCATCGAATCCACATCTCTCCAAGTTAGAGATTTTATGATTGAAATTGGCCTACTGCCTTCAATAAACATATCCCTGGACATCACTGCTCAAGTCCAAGACAGTGTAGGTGAGAAAGGGTTAATGCTGGAGTTTTGGCCAATATTCTTCATACAGTAAAATCATCCCAAGGTCCAAACTGCACTGAAGAAGCTATTGGAGCATTGTCATTTTAAATTATGGAGACAAACTAAACCTTAATGTCTTCTCAACTGAATAATTTAGTGACAGATTTGGGCTGGTTTCTGGGGGTTTGGCCAAATATATTCCATTAGCCCATGTCAGCCTCACAAATAAATACTCTTGTAGGCTTTGTAAATGTATCCATGATTACTGCCATTTTCCTGTAAAGTTCCTACCTAGGCAATATTTCATGATGAACACAAGTAGAATGGCTAATGTATAGAGGGTTCTGAATAAAATTCATTCTCTTATGCTGTAGTACCACAGTTGTGGATAAAAATCCAGTGGAGGATGAGCAATGATATGGCTCAAAAATAAATTTTGCATCAAGAGGATATTAGAGGTATATACCACGGGGAAATGGCTAATGTGTGCAGAGTTTGTCATCATTTTAGATACAGCCTGATGCTTTAGGAATAAATCAGCATAAATCCCCTGATTTGCCATCACTAGAGCTTTACTGATCTACAACAGTCAATAATTAGATCGACAGTACAGTAATATTAACTGTAATTATTGTCATTTGTGTGCCTAAATGATTTTGCATGCACAGTTTGCCTACCCGATTGGAATACAGCTTGAACACTGAGGAACTGTACTACTGTATTCAGACACAACAGATCCATACAGGCATCTAACTGGGGAAAGTACCAAATACAAAGATCCCACTAAGATTCCAGCACTAAGTTTTTCGCTGCTCTGCACATGTCAGAACAAAGTTCATTTTGGTCCCAAGAGATTAAATACATCTGTGTTAGAACACAAATTAAAAAAGGAAAATCAGAAGGGAAAAAAAAAAAAAGATTAAGAAATCAGAAACAGCACTTGTCTGTATGACAGGAAAAAGACATCTTAATGAAAAGAGCCTGTCATTTAGTAAAGGCAGTTTGTCTAGTTAATGTGAAATGTCAACTCTGAACCAGACTGAACCATTGTCTTCAGTACCACTCCTAAGAATGGTGTAGAGTAATGCTTCCCACTGCTCCATTTCCCAGGACCTGGCTGAACACAAGTCCTATCTTCTCAGCATCCTTCCTGGGCAAGTAAACAACAAAAAATCCCCAACAAACTGATTGGAATTTAACTGTTCTGAAGAAAGTTTGTAGCTGAGTGCTTTTTCCTTTGCACACTCTGGCTGACTTTTCACAAAGCTTTTTGCCTCACCTCCTGCCTGTTTCATAGGGATCTGATCACTACCACAAGCAAGACACATACAGTGCATTTTCTACTCTGCTATTTCAAATGTTCTGTATAATTGCTGTTATTTGTCCTGAGAACCATACTCTTCTCTGATGAAAATAATAGAGGACAGTGTAAAGAATAGCAGAACACTTTAGAGCACCTCAAAAAAGCTTTCACTTGATAAAAACTCTTTTCTTTTTTTTTTTTTCTTTTTTTAAAAATCCTCTCCATTTTACTTTTTTCAGCATGTTTAGCTGAAAATGTTTCAGGGACATCATAAACTCCCAGCATCCACTTGGATCCCTTGGGATATTGTTGATTTAATTATTTTTTTTAAATATTATTTTGGTTTTGCCTTTGCAGAAATGTGACACATTAAAATTGAAGTCTGTTTTAAAGTTTTTGAAAGCAAAAAGATCCCTGGTTTTGTTTCCATGCTCTTTTTAGAAAGGTAGCCATGTATTTTTGGTTGCTATTAAAGTCTCTATATTCAATAAAGGATAAAAACATCTTCAGTGTCTCTAGATTTAAAGGGTTTCTTAGTTTCAGGTTCTACTTTGTGTGATGAAAGTTGTTTTTCTGTCCTGCATTTTGAATGAATTCGGTAAGAAATTAGCTTGGAATTTGAAGCTCTAAATATTCTAGTTCTAGTACATCTCCTCTGACATTATGTCAAACATTATGCTGCTTTCAATACCATTTGGAAGAATCTAGTATAATGCTGCATGCAGTATTTGCTATATTCACTCTATTCATGGTAGAATCCATGTTGCACTGTCGTCCTCTCTTTCTGGAAAGGATAGCCTCCATGGATCCACTCCTCTGTCTGCTGTGCTTCTGATGTCTTTTACTGTGGGAACCAAACACTGAACAGTTGGCAGTGCCTACCATTTAATGCAGACTTCCTCCCAAAAGCAAGGAAAAACTTCAATTTTTTTTTTTAAATGAATAGGTAATTTTTGGCAAATTTGCCACAGAATTCTGTCAAGAAGTTCTAGATTTGCAGCACTAGAGATTGCAAAACTACAACATGCAGTCACTGGTGTCCAGTTATCAAAATTAAACAGGTGTCTATCCAAAGTTGTCTACAAAATGTAACAGATCCTCCTCCGGTGGAAACTCCAGCAACTTCAGACTCATCTATCTTAGCTACAAATTCAGTTCAGGCTGCTTCCAGTTGTCTCAACAACCTTTTATTCACAGGGGTTTTTCTAATGTTCTTTTCTGATGTTGCCTTCCAGGTGAAATTTTCCCTCCCTTGCGCCACTCCTAATTTTGGAACATAACCCTCTTCAGATAAAGCATTAGGGAATGAAAAAGAAAGATCCAAACAAGCCAAACAAAAAAAACCCAACCAACCAACCAAACCCAAACCCCACACATCCTGCAAATTGATAATCACTGTTGCTTTCACACAGCATGACAGAACTGAAAAGGCAGTGGGTTTTAAATACAGGATAGTCTGAGAAGAAAGAACTATGGAAGGAAGTGTTATCCTTTACAACAAGTCAAAGGTTGGTCAGCTCCTGGGAGTTCTGTATGACCTTATTCTTTCAGACTGACAAATATTTATTAGCTGGTAACTTTCTGGGTATAAGATGTTCCCTACATTGTGTTCTCTTGGATAAGCCTATGCTAATGCTACCTGGAGTTTTGTAAATAAATCTGACTATAATATTATGATTCCAAGTCAGCTAGATCTAGTCTCTGTATCTAGCTGTGGTCACGTATAGGCTCAGACCTTTAATCTGAGTGCTTTGTTGGAAGTTCAGGTTTCCCAGATCTTAAATCCAGTGCTTTGTAGGGAACTGGCAGCTATCTGCATGTTCTTGTCATCACCCTTAGATGATGTTCACACTCAATTTAATCCCATTAATGGACCTATAAATTATTAGAATATTGGTGTTTTATCTAAAATTCCAGGTTGCAAACAAAAAAAATTAAAGGTCTTAGTATTATTCAAATCAAGGAAGGAAGGAAGAACTCAGTCTTCAGTCAGTACTGGGTGGAACGCATCACAGTAGAGGTGTACTGGACAATATCAGATCTGGCTGAGCATTCAGCACCAGTGTAAATAGCAATACTAAATAAAAGAAAGAACTTTTACTTCCAAGTCTATTGACACAGGAAAAACATGGGAAAGATCCTACTTTTAGAAAGTGAGCTAGTTCTTAGCAACAATCTTGTTTTGTATGAACCTGGAGTACTGTATCCAGTTTCTGGTTGCCCTGCTATAAAAAAGACAGGGATCTCCTGGAAAGAGTCCAGAGGAGGGCTACGAAGATGATTAAAAGACTGGAGCATCTCCCCTACGAGGAAAGGCTGAAAGAACTGGGGCTGTTCAGCCTTGAGAAAAGAAGACTGAGAGGTGATCTTATTAGTGTTTATAAATATCTCAAGTGCGGGACACAGGGGGAAATGGCCAGCCTCTTTTCAGTGGTCTGTGGGGACAGGACAAGGGGCAATGGCTGCAAGTTGGAGCACAGGAAGTTCCACACCAACATGGGGAAGAACTTTTTCCCAGTGAGGGTGACAGAGCCCTGGGACAGGCTGCCCAGGGGGGCTGTGGAGTCTCCATCTCTGGAGATATTCAAGACCCACCTGGACGCCTACCTGTGCAACCTGTCCTAGGGAGCCTGCTCTGGCAGGGGGGTTGGACTCGATGATGTCTGGAGGTCCCTTCCAACTCCTATGATTCTGTGATTCTGTATGATTTGAATGGGTCTCTGGACTCTGTATCTAGAAAGCACAGCACGCTTATAGGTCAACAAATCTGAAACCCGAAATGCTTGTCAAGTATCAGAACAGGCTGCCCAGGGAAGTGAAGGGAAGTTACCATCCCTAGAGGTATCTAAAAGACATGTAGATGCGGTGCCTAAGGACATAGTTTAGTGGTTAGGTTAATGATGGAACTTGGTGATCTTAAAGAGCTTTTCCAACCAAAGCAGTTCTGTTATTCTATTAATGTAAGAAAATGCTGTGGTGGATGCATAAATGAGTGGCAAAGGGCAAAAGAACAGCATGGAGAGGAGAAGAAGGACAGAAAGAGAAAAAGTAAATGGAGGAATGAGATACGGGGGAAGCAGTAAGACATTTGATAAAACTGAGCCAAAAAAAAATTGAGGCATAAAAATGGTAAAAGAGCAAATCAAGAAGCTAGAGGAATGGGAAAACATGGGGAGTGTACTTTGATGGACATTTAAGTACCTCCTACAAGGGCAGACCCTAGGAAAAATCCATGATTTTGGGTGGATTAAACAGAAGAGCTACAGTCAGTGGGCCGCCCCACACCAGCCCTGCACACGTGTGCACACATCAGACGAATGTACAGTTCACCCTCCAAAACTGTTAGCACTTGTTCATTATACTGGGAAAACTGGGCTGTTTCCCTTGTCTTGATAATTTGTCCTGTGGTTGATGCTTGCTTTCTTTTCCCCTAATTTAATAGTTCTTTCTCTGGCAGTCGTAAGTTAAAGCCATTTTAAAATGACTTGTGGTTGAATGAACAACATGAATACTGCAAAATAACTCTTGTTTAGGATATTTAAAAAGCTGTAATGATCTCGGGACTGAAATAGTCATTGCAACTTCAACAATGAGTCAAAATATGAGATTAGGAGTAAGATGCAGATGTAATGAGATTTTTTTATCACTTTTTGAGTAATATTCACATGTGTCTGTTATGTGGGTGCTCTAGAAGCTGAGAAAGAGCCCAGAACAAAACTTCCTCTTCATTATCACTAGGCTGTGAAGAAGAGTAGGACGCATTAGGAAATGCAAGCCTTAATGTTATTTCAAATATGGTTTTCATAATAAGGATTGAGTAGGAGGTACAAAAATTCCTACAGAGAACACAAGATGTGTATGTGTATAAGGAGAAATAATTTCTGCATCTGTGTCTAGACTACTGTTTATGGTTGTCTTGTAAATTAATTTGGTGTATTGCCAACTAATTCTAATTAACACTGACCTTGGAAAATTATGATCCAGGTATTCTTAATAAATGCACGTGTTTAAGTCTTAAGGCTCTGAATTCATGGGACACATAGGAGAAACTCTCACCGAGCCTTATTCCAAAGCATGGGGTTCATTTGAGCTGAGGACTCTGATGGATCCCACCACAGTCTGCAGGCCTGCAATCTTGGGTATAACTAAGAACTTTGTGGAACAGGGAAAAAACTATCCTTTTGTCATTCAAGCTGCTCTGCTATTACCCTTAAAAAAAAAAAAAAAAAAAAAGCTGACAATAATGAACATGCCCAGAGTGTGAAACTAGGAAGACTGAAGTAAACATGTGCCACTCAAAAGCTCCAAGTGTTTCTGCACTAAGTCTTTCAGTGAGTAGTTCAATTTTTAGGGCATATCCACACATGGTGAAATTTAGCATTAAAAATAAAATAAAATCAAAGAATAAAAGATTTCTGCACATTTTATTTGCTGTAGTGAACAAATGTGGAGTTGGATACCGTTGCGCATTTCATATGGTAATTGTTACATTTACAGGACAGAGCTCAGCTGGGCTCGAGACATCGAGTCAGGAGAGAATTATGATTTGGCTGGTGCTGCCTCTTTCCTACTGTCTTGGCACTGGAGGTTTTCAGGTGAACAATATGATGCTCCTTTAGCCAAAGAACACATTTTCCTTCGCTGTTGGGAAGCTGTTCCCCAACTTAAAAAGGACTGATGTTTCCAAACATTGCTCTGTGTTCTCAAGAAAGACTTCAGAAGCAGAAATATGAGGCTTTGCTGAGAGAAAAAAACAATCATTTTCTCTCTCAAAGTATGAGGATTCCTGGGGACAACACCCAGCTTAGCCATCAGTTACAGGCCATTGAAAGCCACAGAGTGGGTATTGTTCAACATCCTAGTTACTTCTAAGTTATGTTGAAGTGCTCGCTGTATTAGTATATGGGGTGTTTTTCTCAATGTTTACACAAGGGACATTCTGAACATTGGCAACCTGGTATGCCAATATTTACACTTTTGGCAAGGGACCCCTTGAAAATGTCTGTTCTTGTGAACTGACAGTCTGCAAATCCCCCTCCTAAGCCTGGCAACCAAAGTAAGTTCTGTCCAGTCTGACTGTTGTCTTAGTCCCAGCTGAAAAATGTTGCCTGTCACAGAGCACAAGCAAACATTACTGTAGTAGTAGCACTTCAGCTATTAGAGGAACGCATCCATGCCACAGTGCCCTGACATCCTGGGAAGTTGGGTTGGTTTGCTCATTCATCCCCAGAATCACCAGGCACTTTCATTTTCATAAAATCACAGAATCACAGACTGGTTTGGGTTGAAAGGGACCTTAAACATCATCTAGTTCCAAACCCCTGCCATGAGCAGGGACATTGTCCACTAGACCAGGCTGCTCAAAGCCCCATCCAACCTGGCCTTGAACACTGCCAGGGAGGGGGCAGCCACAGCTTCCCTGGGCAGCCTGTGCCAGGGCCTCACCACCCTCACAGGGAAGAACTTCTTCCTCATATCTAATCTCAATCTCCCCTCTTTTAGTTTAAACCCATTAACCTTTGTCATCTCTACACTCCCTGATCAAGAGTCCATCTCCATCTTTCCTGTAGGCTCCTTTAGATCTGGTGGGAGTCTGTTGTAGGTGAATATCTATCTTTGTAGTGTAATGACTCAGCAGGAGAGCAAATGAACTCCTGAAACTGGTAGCTCTTTTTACCAACAAATAAAGTTAGCTGGCATAGACAGAAAGCAGGGAAACCTTCTCAGCTTGGCGTTCAGCCCAGAAAATTAAAAGGAAGATTAATTCCCTCTAACTTTGGCTGCCCAACTGGGGTTCCTGCATAAACACCTTGGAAAGGTGCTGGAGATCTGAAGAGAGTACAAATACCTCCTGAAGCTGGTAATCCATCAGGGCCAAGAACAGAACATCATTTTCAACCCCAGCTCCTTTCTCAACCCTTCTCAGAAAGCCTGCATGGTGGAATAGGGAAAGCAGAATCAAAGTCAAGCTCATTCCCTTCTGAAATGAAGTCTGGGCTCAGTATAAAGTTACACCAGTGGCAAAATCTTGCTCAGGTTTTTACAGGACTTTGTCTTGTTATGGGAAAAATGGGACCCTGTTTCTGGGCAACAGACCTTTCATGACATCTGCAGAGACCTGCTCAAAGAGATTTGCAGAGGGTATTAATTTTTTTAAGATATTCTGGAAGAAAATCTAAAATGGTATTCCATCAGTAGTTATGCAATTCTAAGATGTTTAAGAATATTAGTTGACTTTCATGTCAGAAGTTCTTTATTAACACCTGAAAAACTCATTACAGGATAGTTCATGGTGGGTTTTACCCAAAGATCATATTATAGACCCTCAAAGAAACTTTTTATGAGAGGTTAAATTGCAAAAGCAGCTACTCCATTCGTCCAACCAGTAGAAGCACGTAGAAGCAGTCATGCATTGATAGCGGTTGGATGTCCAAGCTGAATTTTAAACAACTTTTTGTAATGCCCTCCAAGAATCTGTACACTCTGGTAATGATCTTGCTGCAAGTACATATGTTAACTTTGGTATAATCACTGATGTTTCTACATAATGTAATTTCCTTTTTTCTTTCCAGAGAAGTCAGAGAGAGATCACAGAAAACTGTGTATGTAATAGAAGGAGCCTCTAAAGACATGTAGTCTGTTCTGTGGCTGGGAGCAGGGCAAACTGCAAAGTTAAATCGGGCTGCTGAGGACCTTACACAGCAAAGTTTTGAAAACTTCCAAGGATGCAGATTTCCACAGCCTTCTTGGGTCCTTCTTCCAGTGCTCCATCATTCTCACTGTGACGGATTTTGTCCCTGTGCCCAAGTGAAGTAAACATTTCACAGTAAGGAAAACAGTGTAGGCTTTACCAGAGAGCTGTTAAATCACCCGCAGATTACTAACTCAGTCTCTGGACTGCACCTAAGTAAGGCAATGTTGTTTTGAAGGGAAAATGCACGTTGCATAGCATCAGACATTGTTTCAAGGCATGTTCTAAGAAAAAATAAGATTCAAACATCTCAGAAAAGAAAGATATTCTGGGCAATTTTAACAACTATGTAGATGTGAATGGAAAAATGCTTTGCAAACAATAACGAGGTGATAGAAAAGTGATAGAAAAGATTGACATGTATCTTTCTGGAAATAGCTTTCAGATAACTTTTCTCAAAAGATATTTTGATCTGTCAGATCCCATAATCAGTAAAGGCCAAATGCAAGAATTGACATTTTAAACAAGAGTAGTCCTAGCTTCCATTTCTTGACTCCTGAATAGTTTTTGGAAAGGAGGCATTCACGTGGAAGTATTAGTGCAATATTTCAATGAACTAAATGTGTGAAAGTCATTAAGAAACAGCTCTGCAACCAATCTGTATTTCCTCTATTTCCTCTACCGTAGTGCTATGGTGGTGCATTGGAGAAAAGAAGAAAATCTTTGCAGTAGAAGTTGATGTTTATCCCATGCTTATGATGCCAAGGCTTGACGTTGCAGCACCACAGAGAAGCCATCATATAATAATTTATGTTAATCCTTATATCTCAGAAAGAGCAAACAATGTAGTTCTGTCTATTTGTCATATCCACCATTTGCAGCAGCAAAAAACTCTCCTGAGGAAGGGAATAGAAACCACACACAACCGAACAGTGAAAGAATGACATTAATTTCTATGCCCTCAGTAGTATGCAGCTCTCCAACTCATGTTTCCTCTGGAAGATGTGAATGAAGTAAAGGTGTCCCAAAATGAGCAGTGATTTTAATTTGTTTGCATTTTGTGGTGTTTTCATTGTGCATGAGGGCTGTCAGGAAACCCTTCACTTGCGAGGGACAGCACAGACAAAAGACTTCAAGATGGCAATCCTCCTGATTCATTTCCCTCTTACCACAAAGCCTTGGACAATTACTTTATACTTAGCCACATATTTTATCTTGGGCTCTGACTCCTCACATAGTATCCAGGTGACTTTTAGGTATGATCCTGAGACTTTCAGTTAAGTTTTCATTTGTTTCACCAAAAATGGAAATATACCTCTAAAGGCTTGAGTTTCAAAATCTGCACACTACAACACATCTCTTAAGGGGCCTGAGGTTAGTCACCCCATGGCATTAGTCACGTTACTGGCCTGAGCAAGCCAAGAACAACTTGTTTTCTAATATTCCCTCCTTCCGCTCAGTACAACTCTGAATGGCAAATACCTACATTGCATTGGCCACACTCAAACACCCTGAATTCCTTGCTGAGCTAAATGACAACCATCATGCCAATTCCTCAGTTTTGGAACTCTGTATTTTAATGAGTGGCACGCCTACAAATCTGAAATTTTGCTCAAGACCTTTATTTTTTCCAAACTGTGAACTCTTGAGTTGAAAATTTTGGTCCAAGTAAGTGTCAGATTCCCACACCTTTTATTTCTATTGTTTGCATTCACTTTGACTGTTGGCAGTCTGATCACACTGGCAAAGCACATTAAATTCAGGTCGCATCTTAGAATGGAATAAAAACATCCTGACAAAAACAATAACAAAATTCATTATCTTACTGATCCTGGAGAAACATAACATAACTGCAGCTGTTCAGGCTCAGTAAAGAACTTTTTGTGTGTGGTTTTGTGGGGTTTTTTAAATACTTAATGAATTCTCAATTTTCCCCACGCTATTTGTAACCAAAGCACATTACACACAGCACATTCAGTCAGTGGTTAATGCCTTTGCCTCTAACACTTCTGTTCAACAGTAATAAGGGATTCAGCAAAGGACTAAGTTTCTGTAAGTGGACAAGCAAAATCTATTCTGATACCCAGTGCTGTTAACAAGTGGTAAAGGGAAAAAAACTTTCTTACTGTTTTTCTCTTCCCAAATTCCTTGTTCAGGCAAACTAAGGAAGGTATAGATATTTTTGCTTGCATGTTTTGCCAAAATTTGAAGTAATTTTAAGCCAAGCAAATTCAAGATGGATTCAAGATGGATTGAACTGCTTCTTTGGTTTATGCTCCTGTCACTTTTGTTTCTACCAGAGCTAATTAAGCATATTGCAAACAATTTCTGAAATGAAAGAGTAACCATAATATTCCCCATTTCTCAGTATCTCCAGAATAGACTAAGCCACAGACATGAAGTTGTTCATTATAATCAGAGAAACACCCTCTGGTTATAGAAAAGGGCAAACAGGTTAAAAACATGTTGCTTTATTAGCAACTACCTTTGAAGTTGTCACACATGCTCTGTCACTGCTGTTCCTGGATAATACAAGATGGCCCATATCACTGATGGAAGACATCACTGTGTTGTCTTGTACAAAATATAGTGGTGAGATTTTTGGTCATCCATCTAGACAGACCTTTAACTACTGTAGGTTTATACCCACATGTTGATGTGTATTCCCTCCATTGGACTACAGCACTAGAAACCACAGCAGTTACGGGAATCCCAGGTGGATCATGGTTAGGTTGCCTGTGCTGAGAGGAAGACCTCCAGTCCCACTGACTTGTACCCTGGATCCAGTGGGAACTATGTCCAGAGCAAACCCAGAGCAGTGCTAGGGGCAGGTTAAAGCCACCTCCTGGAGTTTACTTCACAAGTCTCACCTCTTCCCTAAAGTAAGTATCTCATGTCTGATGGCAGATGGCCTTTCAAAGCCCTAGGGTAAAAGGCATTGTCTTTTTGCCCTTAATCTTATCACCGTCTCATTCAGAAGTAATCGGTTGGCATCTGATGTCCCCAAATAAATCATCCTAATATCCTAAAATGTTTAATAAACAGCCTAATAAGCTTGATTTAAAACCAAAACACTTAAAAATACATCGAAATACTGAGAATATTTTCTTACCTTGGGATCTTTTTTACTAGAATCCTTTCATCATCTGATCTATTATAACAACCCTGATATTTGAATTTCATGAGGAAAAAGCCCCAGAGTTTGACAGCTACATCTAACTCTGTAGTCTGTAGTGCTGGGATTTGCTCGTAGCCTGCTGGTCAAAGCTGTACAGCTCATCCTTCATTAGCATTTCTTGTAACATCAGCGGAGTGGGATTAGTTGAGCAAAAGGCTGCACCCGGTGCATGTTAGCTCTTCAAAACCTGTGGTTCTTCAAAACCTCAGCTCAGCAGATACCAGTGCTGAAGTAGTTTAAATTCTGGTTGGATGGCATATGAAAAACCAGCAAAATCTTTACATAAGTTCCCCAGCTCACAGGAAAATAAACTTCATGCTCTTAATTCTCTTAATATTTCACAATTAGACAAAAGATGGCACAGCATCAGAAGAAGAGGTTGAGAAAGGTAAAACCTGCATTAGACCTTTATGATTACTACCCTCTGCTGAGATATTAGAGGGATTTGAAACCTTCCTTTAAAGTACTGCCCATAGTGGAATTTCTGAACATGCCCTGGGAATGGCATTGTCACTAGGTTGCCAGCTATAACGCACTTGCCCCTGGCTTCTAGAGGACAAGGTTGACTTTGTTTGCCCGCAGACTCAAAGAGGTAGATCACAGTTGAGAAGCCCAAAAGGTGACAAGCTCCCATCTCTACGACAGATACAAGTGACCAGTTGACTGTGAAAGCTGGGGATGAAGCAAGGTCTTTTTTAGTTGACATTTGTCCCAGGTTATCTTGAAGGCTTCTTACTCATCTGTGCTGATTTTAGAAGTCAAAAATGTGACTTCTAAAGTCACTGAAGGGTGTCCAATTCTTTGCAAAGAATTTTCTTTTTACCCTTAATCCCCTCACTGTCTCATTCAGAATTAATTGGTTGGCATCTGATGTTCCCAAATAAATCACCCTCATATACTAAAATGTTTAATTGATAGCACAATAATCTTGATTTAAAACCAGAATACTTAAGAACACTCTGAAATCATAGAATGAGAATCATAGAATCACAGTGGCAGATAGGTTCACCTAAAATAACCAGAAGAGCATACAGATGGTTTACGTTGTAAATGTCCCTTTTAATGTCATTAAAATATAGACAGCAGAGTAGACATAAAGATGCATGGACAACTACAGGAAACATCTGCATCCATTTTCTCACTGTTATTTGAACAAGCAGTACCATTTCAAGAGGTTATTTAAGAGGCTTGCACTAATTTGTAACATTCTGCCTGGAATGACCTTGCCCAGATCAACCTGGATTCACTTTACAGACAGTACTGAAAAGGCATGTTGCAGTACAGTCCATGGAGATAAAGAGCTGTCTCCAGGGAGATATTCATCCCATTTTCCTTGGACAAAAGATTTAGGATGGAATATTATAGGAACAGGGGTGCCTGCCTCCTCTATCTGAAGAGGTTATGGTTGTCTTAGACTAGATGTGCAATTTTTAGACACTAGAATTTAACAAAAACCTACCCTTAGTGTTAGCAGTGAGACACATTCTTCTTCCCCCAAATGGAAGCACTTTTTATAGAACCATAGAATAGTTTGGGTTGGAAGGAATCTCCAAAGGTCATCTAGTCCACCCCTCCCTGCAATAAGCAGGGACACCTTTAACTAGATCAGGTTGCTCAGAACCCACCTGTCCTTGATTGTTTAAAGGGATGGGGTGTCTACCACCTCTCTGGGCAACCTGTGTCAGTGTTTCAGTACTTCTGTTCTTAAGTACCTGTTAACCAGTCAGACAGTACCTGCTTCCTCCAAAGTATCCTTCTGTTCTTCCAGTCCTTCCCATCTTCTCAGTACACATGACAGTGTAAATGAGTGGGGCTAGGATGTGATAGCACTGCAACCTGCTTCAGTGGTAAGATGAAGCTGCTTCCCCTGGTCTGCTGTTTCAGGATTGACTTGTTTATAGCACTTAACCAAAGACTTTTTATTAAATGGATGCACAAGTGAAAAAGGGAGGTAAGAATAGAGTAAAGCACAAGTATGAGATTTGGAGTACATCTAGACTATGTAATTCCACAAAGATATTTGAACTTTCTTAAACCCCAGCAATACTTGAATGCTGGTTCAACACTGAAGCTGTTTATTCCAGTTCTGTCTGCTATGCTATTTCCAAAACCCAAGCACCGTGCTCCATGCTATAGTGCAAATCTGCTGCACTATAGTTCAAGGAACTACACGATGAAGTTGTATCCAACTATACACACAACCCACAGCAGTTAAGTGTAATGCAGGGTTTTTACACAGATGACTCCCTAAATGGTCCCCATCAGCCAGAACACACATCCAAATCATCTGCAATGCAATTTTAAGCAAGTCGATTGAGACCCTGTTGAAGTCAATGGAGTTACAACAGAGATTAATTTGTCCCTTAAACCTCTAATAACAGGAAATAACCATCTGGTTCTACATGCCTGCTTTATTTAATTTTTATAAGACACAGAGTGACAGTCTTTATAGAAAGACAGATGATTATTATGCGCTGTCCAAGCATCTTTTCTCAAAACCAGGCTTTATTCAGCAGGAAGAGCATACATGCTAGTTTCACTTACTGATGTCTTTTTTTTATACATGTGGATGCTTTATATTATTGTGGTTGATGTCGGTAAAATCTCAGTTCCCATAATCCCTGTTCCAAGCAAGTGATGCAATGCTTGAAGCCTGAAACTCTATTAAAAATAAATAAAGGAAATAAAATAAATATTCATTCAAGGATCACATGCCCAGAGCAACGGCCTTAACTTGCTGTCTTTCTGTGTCATTTCCCTTCTCCGTTTTATGGAAATGAAATTGATTTGACAAGTCTTGGCATATGAAAGAGGTACATTTGCTCACAAGAATTTAGTTACATGGGTTCACTCCAATATTAATAGAACTTGTGTAGCCAGATCCCCACAGAAAACATAGGAAATTCACTCTTTCCCAGAAAAAGTTAATTTTTACTAGCAAGCTAATGTGTGAAAGTCAATAAAAGTGGTTATATCAAGTAAATTTGTAGCAGTGGTGTTCCATCCTCCCCCAACAGAAAGTGAACTGTATGCAAAGAGCTTAAAATGGGGACTCTTTCATGTAGCCATGATCATAGAGTCTTGAAGGAGCCCATTTTCTGCTAATTCTCATCAATAGGCACAAAATTGCAGCAGGCTTTATTGCCTCTAAAGAGACTATAGGAGGTTGCCAAGTCTCAGACCCCATTCTCCTCCTAACCCTCTTTAAAACTAAAACTTTCAACTTTCCCGTCCATTGTGAAGATGTTTTGGGGCTCCATGGGGATAAATTTACATACATGCAGGGTCAAAACCAGAAGTTGAAGAAAACTTAAAC
Organism: Zapornia atra; assembly: GCA_013400835.1. Lineage (NCBI taxonomy): Eukaryota > Metazoa > Chordata > Aves > Gruiformes > Rallidae > Zapornia > Zapornia atra. The sequence continues at coordinate 182,956 of VZTU01028260.1, forward strand.
TTCTTTAAGACAAATTGTAAAGGTTATTTCTTACAGCTAATCTGAATGTTTTTCATGGGAAAACTAATGGCAGAGCTGGTTTCCTCTGTGTCTTTGTATATAAACCCCGTCTGAGAGCATGATTCAGTAGGCAGGAAACTGAGCCACTAAAATAAAACCCCCAGAAAATACAAACTGTATTGGAAAGGCTAACAATTGCTATTTTCCTTTTAATGGTCTAACTTTGTAACACGATTATGATGGGATTTACCAGAATTAATTCCATGCATACAGGAAGCAGCCCATTCCCCATTTCACCATCTGTGGTGTCATGCTGGGTTTTTAATAGAATTCTGTGGGCATGATATAATTACAAATCTAGTAAGAGTCTTGTGTCTGCAATATTTGTATAAAGTAATACAATGTGTAAAGTTTTACTAGTGTCTCTTCAGAAAGCTCTAAGAGATACAAGCAGCCAGAAGCCAGAAATGTGCTAATTAAGGCATACAACAAAATATTAATCAAGAGATCTGGAGGAGGAGGAGGGAAAGGAACAACTTCAATTAGTCACACCATTATGTGGCATCCAGCATAGTCTGAAAGAAAAAGCTAGCTGAACTGATGAAACAGTCAAGGAAAATAGCCAGGAGACCTGTCTGGCATGCAGTATGAGGGTGGGGACCACGCATGGATTCTGTAGATCCACATGAGCTTCTGACAAAGACCATTTGCAGAATGAAAGAGTCAATGCTGAGGGCACTGTGCATGAACTTTTCCAAGAGCACTTCCTCACATTTGTTTTCCCAAGCCTCATGTTTGAATAATAATCAAATAGGGAAGTTAAACATGCCATGCTAAAGAAAGAAATGGTAATTACTCTGTAAGCTTCCCTTCGCCATTGGGTAAACCAGCATGCTTCCCTCTAGGGATGCCACCACTGCTGTAAAGGCAGCACTGGAAACATCTATTGGTGTGCCATGTACTAGGGCATGTACTGTTTCTGATGCAATCCAAGATGCCATTGGCCTTTTTGGCCACCTGGGCACACTGCTGGCTTGTGTTCAGTCAGCAGTTTCCTGCCC
>VZTU01028260.1:184071-253794 GCA_013400835.1 Zapornia atra
TGATTTTATTTCTCATTACCCTCCTACATTTTGCTTGGTAAAAAATTACTTTTTCCTAAGTTGAGGCTGTTTTGCCCATGATGGTAGGTCATGAGTGATCTCTCACTGTCCTTCTCTTGACTCATAAGCTTTTCATTATATTTTCTCTCCCCTGCCCAGCTGAGGAGGGTTTTGATAGAGAAATTTTGGGGGGCACCTGCTCTCCAGTAAGGGTCAACTCACCACACTGACTCAGTGTCTTTGTCTAACTTCAGAATTTAACTACAGACTCTGAACTTTTTGTGTTCATGTTTTATAAGTGAAAATGTCCCAGCATTGTCTTCTGCATTTCCTCACAGCTGGAAACTCTCACCCTATTTCACTCTTTTCCTTCCTACAATAATTTTAGACAGAGTAATGAAGAAGGGAAATCTGCTTAGAAGTTTTCTTGGCTTTTTGTGTTATGGAAAGATCATGTCTGAAGAAGTGAACCCACGTGCTCAACCTGCACCAGCTGAAGTGCGTGGGTTTGTAATGATTTCACATCTCACTCTGCCCACAGTTCTATCTAGATAACACGGCATTTACCTTGGGCTTTTTGATCAGTACAAGTCAAAAGGGCATTAACTGCCTCATGAGGAATAACACAACCTCTGTGTCATCATCAAAGTCCTATTTTACATCTAATTTATGCCTTCTTGAAGCTTTCTCATCATCATGGTGATCATGGTTATTTGATCATGGTTATTTGAAAAGCATAAACTGCAGGACTAGTAAAAAAAACCCCAACCTCTAAAATAGTTTGGAGTTCTAATACAAACATCAAATATCAGGGAGGCTCATGCTAGCATAACACAAGTCAGCAGGACCATAATCACATCACTCTGTCTAGTTAAATTTCAGATACACAGTTTGACAGCAGCAGAATGACATGTCTGGATAGCCGGAGGAACTGTTTCATACTTGTGTTGCTAGAAAAACAGATTGGAAGTTCTCAGATCTTTAGCAATGGAAGAGATTACTGTTTCCCTAATGTCCTAAACAAAAATAGGCTCTTAAGAATAGGAGTCTAATTCTTCAGTGTGAGTGTTGTTCAGTAGTGGGTTAGCTTTGAGGCCTTCAGGTCTGTGGGCATGAGTGAATAAATGCTAGTCAGCGTGAGTTAGCCTCATCTAAGCTCTCACCAAGGCAGATAATCACTGTAGGAACAGGTAGTATTTTGCTCTTTATTTTCACAGGTGCATGAAAGAGGGTTACCAAAATGTTGTTTTGGGGAAAAGGAACCAAAACATTCTATCTAAATCAGAGAATCACAGAATTACAGGGGTTGGAAGGGACCTCTGGAGATCATTTAGTCCAATCCCCTGCCAGAGCAGGATCACCTCAAACAGGCTGCACAGGACAGTGTCCAGATGGGTTTTTAATATCTCCAGAGATGGAGATTCCACAGCCTCTCTGGGCAGCCTGTTCCAGTGCTCTGCCATCCTCAGAGTAATGTTCCTCCTCATGTTTATGTGGAACGGCCTATATTCAAGTTTATGCCCATTGCCTCTTGTCCCATCACTGGGCACCATTAAAAAAACACTGACCCCATCCTCCTGACACCCACCCCTCAAGTATTTGTAACTATTGATAAGATCTCCCTTCAGTCATTTCTTCTTGAGGCTAAAAAGTCCCAAGCCCCTCAGCCTTTCTTCATAAGAAAGATGTTCTAGTCCCCTAATCATCTTCATTTCCCTTTCTTATCCCCTCTACAGTAGCTCCCTGTCCTTCTTGAACCAAGTAGCCCAGAACTGAACACAATATTCCAGATGAAGCCTCACCAGTGCAGAGTAGGTAAGTCTTATAGCTCACATAAGAAAAAGATAGGGTCTGTGCAGCACCCCCAGGTCACCATTGCCATGTCACCACTTTGAAGACCTGGAGAAACTGAAGAGAAAATTGACCTTTGAAAGGTTTGTTCTCACCCCAAGGCTGCCTGACACATCCAGTCTTTAGAAAGAATTGCTTTCTCCCTGTCCTCACTTTTTATGTTTTCTTTTAAAAAAAAAAAAAAAAGACTTCATAATTTTGCCTTTCCAGAAGAACAGAGCACCCCTCTCTTTAACCACCCCATATGTCACTGCCTTTGTAAGGAATCCAAGCAGTTTTTTCTGGTTCAGATCCTGGTTCAGATGCCTGTCATCTGTTCTTTTCCAGTTCTTTAGCCAATGATCTTTATTGGCTTTTACCCTTGTACAGGTTCTCTAAAGACCTTGTCTTTAGAAGAGGTCTTTTAAAATTTAAGATACTGTCTGTCATTCAGTCCATACTCCTCAGAAAGAGCTCTCATTGTCTGGAGTCTGTGGTATGGTGGAGTGTAGAACTGGGTCTGACTTACAGCTGTGACATATCCCTTCACACAGTTGGCTAACATGGGAACTCTGATAGTTCCCTTCCTTCTGTTACATCATGGCAGAAGGATGGGGAAGGTTAGCTTTTTGAAACTTCTTTAAAGCTATAATTCCACTTCTGCCTGCCTATCCTTGTGAAAGCTTGTATTGACATCAGATGATCTGGGAAAACAGAGCTGCGGACAAATTGCACTCAAACTGTGTATGGTTATCACAGCACCTCACGACAAAGACACTGTTAGAGGTTGGTAAGTGCTCTCCACTGTCATTCAGAGCTCAACTTTATTCTCACTTTACTACACAAGAGCTGGAGATACACTGAGTCTTAATTGCAGAAAATTTACACCATCACCCATTTTTACTACAGTAACGTTAATTAGTAGATGTTTTCAAGGTGCCATAGTAGCAGCTTTGAAGCTGGATTACCCCAACATTAAGTACTTGTAGTGCAACTCATAGAATCATAGAATCATAGAATGGTCTGGGTTGGAAGGGACCCTATGGATCATAGAGCTCCTACCCCCCTGACACAGGCAGGGCCACCAACCTCCAGGTCTGGATCTACACAAGGTTGCCCAGGGCCCCAGCCAACCTGGCCTTGAACACTTCCAGGGACGGGGCATCCCCTACTTCTCTGGGCAGCCTGTTCCAGCACCTCACCACTCTTTCTGGAAAAAACTTCCCCCTAATATCTAATCTAACCCTTCCTTCCTTTAGTTTTAATCCATCCCCCTTGTCCTGCCATTATCTACCCTTTTAAAAAGTTGAATCCCCTCCTGCTTATAAGCTCCCTTCAGGTACTGGAAGGCTGCAATGAGGTCCCCCCGCAGCCTTCTCTTCTCCAGGCTGAACAAGCCCAGCTCCCTCAGCCTCTCTTTGTAGGGCAGGTGCTCCAGCCCTCTAATCATCCTTGTGGCCCTCCTCTGAACCCTCTCCAACAGTTTCACATCTTTCTTGTATTGGGGTCCCGAGATCTGGACACAGGACTCCAGATGGAGCTATGTGAAGGCACTGGAAGATTAAAAAATCCTAGAACCATTAGAAGTGACGTTGCTCAGGAAAGACCTTCATCAGCAGCTGCCTGATGTTATCTTGGTGTCCAGAATTACTCTTGATGATCAATATCTCACTGTACTATGTGCTGAAAGAACCCACTTGAAGATATTGTTCTGCTTTCAAAGATCTTATAGTAGAAAAAGCACATGGGGAAAAGGCAAAAGCTAACACAGTTTGTCAGCCTTTTTTCTGTTGCAGAATTAATAATGCTTTGGGGTTTTGTTTGGGTTTGGGGTTTTTTAACTAAGGGAATTTCAGACTCTATGTAGGGGTGGGAAAGGGTAATGAAGGACTGTTGCTTTCTTTTATGTATCAGAAGAAATGAAGGGGTAACAGGAGAAGAGGCAGAAAATGAGACTATCTCTTAAAATACAATGTAGAGCATGAAGAACATTTATTTTTATAGGCTTAAAGGACTGATTGGTGCTTAACACAATGTAAAGATTATGACTCTGCTTGCATTTCTGAGTAGAAGGATTGAAAAGACTGTGGGACATCTCTCTCTTTTCCTAAAAGGTTCTAAGTAGTTAAAAAAAAAAAACAAACCCAAAACAAATAACAGTTTAATCCTCATTACATTTTTCAGTGCTCTGGACACAAACATTTTGGATACCTTTGCAGATAAGGAGAGCTTAGAAGGAAAGTGGAAAAGACATTTTCAGAAAATTAGGTCACAGCATTACAATATATATTATTTTAGGGAAAAAATGATTGGAAGATACCTTTAAAATAATTTAAAATAAAGGAGAGTAGCAATCATTAGGGTAGCACAAATGTAGCTGAAATTGGTTTGTGTGTTTTCTGGAAGCTTTTTGATTCTCGATGAGGCTTTACATTCAGTAGAGCTGGAGTTTCCAGCAGGATTATCTTTCAAGGCATCTGCAGCACTTTAGAGAATTTTCTCTGTGTAGACCCAAATCATTTAATAAAACATTCAGAGAAAATACAGCTGACTGGATTTTGGATGACCAGAAGGAAACATCCCTCTCGAAAGCTGATTCACTTTCAAAGGTCCCTTCCAACCTAATACATTCTATGATTCTATGAACTAGTGTAATTTATTCTGATAAACATTATCTTTCCCCATTTTTTCCTGTGTAAGACAGGGCCATTGTTTAGTAAGTAGGGTTCACAACTGTTTTAAGATTTACACATATTTTGCTTTGAAAATGAAACTTTTAATCTGCCGTTGAATATTCATCCTGGACTGCAGCACCTGTTAGTTGTACCTCAGAAGCATCAGAAGTCCTGCCTCACTAATAAGATATCATTAATTAGCAAATGCTTTGTGAATCATGGGAGTCACAGTTGCTCCCAAGTACCTTTCATTATCTTGTTTTAATGTTTTTATTGACAAACATAAAAGTCTAATGCCCTAGAATTGAGCAAGGGCTTACTCTGGGTTTGCTCTCAGCTGTCTTACAAGACATCATGAATGCTTCTATAGAGATGCAGCTCCAGCTTCAGGAGAACCGTGAATACATCTGTGTATCCTCACCAGGGATGAGCTCTGGGCAATCAGGACCAACTCCTCTCTCCAGCTAGCTGCAAATTCAGGAAAGCTCAGGCATCACCATCTGTGCAAAGGTCAGATTTGGACATATTTCATCCAGCTTCCTTCCCATGGAGAAGCCACAACCTGAGCATCATGGGTGCAAACACAACTTAGTGATGGAGGAAAAGTACACTGAGCTCCCCTGCCTTTCTTCTCATACCCCAGGGGCATAGTGAAACTTTCAGCTTGTTTCACACACTCCAACAGCAGCGTCAAAGAGTGTGTGGGACTGTACAATGGAAGTCTGGAAGGAGAATTGTGCTTAACATAGGAAGAAATATACCTGGTGAATTTTCTTGTAAAATGGTAAAAGTGAAACATAAATAGCACTTTTTAATAGGAAATGCTGAAACAAATCTGTGCTGTTGCCTTGGAGTCAGCATTCTGTGCTGTACAACAAGAATTCCCTTGTCTGTAACAATAATACCTTTCAGGCTACAAGGACGGGTAAATGGACCAGCAGAGCAAGACTGGCTCCTTTAAACTCTTTATCAGTGATGCTGCTGTCTAATTAGCAATATATTGCTGCTGGGAAATATGTATCATTGCAAATTAAGCTAGTGCCCTTCAAGATCAAAATGGAAAGTTTGTTGTAAAACTGTACCCACTGGTAATGGCATTAGCTACTGCTAATGATGCCAGCTGCAGTATAACTGATTGGCTCACTGTTCAAGTTTCTATGGAGGAAGCATTTGGGATAAATTTGCTAATTTACAGCTCTCTGAGGGTGATGTCATGGTTTACTAGAATGGAAATATTCACCATAAGACATGGACTTGGCTTTAAGCTGCAAGGGTTTTGCATTGTTGACTCTTATAATTATACAAAATATTTCCCATGTATAAGTACCTTTTCAATGACTCACAACAATAGTTCTGAGCAGAGCTAAATTAAATACAGCATAAATTTAAATACATGTAATCTTAGCAAGATAATTTCCCCATTATGGTTAAGAGCTTTTGTGAGGGTAACAGCCATTCCAGAAAAAAAAAAAAAATGTTGCATTTGGGTGGACCATTTGTTCTCTTTATTGTTTAAACTTTTGGTCTGCAAAGTTTAATTAGAAGTGTCTATAATGACTGTCAATAATGGTCAATTTTTTCCTCCAAAGGAGTATAGTGCTAAAAAGGCCCTTATAATTGCAGAGCACACAGGGATCACAGATGTTGGTACACCAGCATGCCTGAAGCCCACCTGTTCAGTGATGTGTACTGGGTTTCTCACTGGGCTGAGTGAGTCTTAACAGTAGCAATTTTAACCTAAACACAGGTAAAGAGGATTATTATACTGCTGTGCATGGGAAATAACTCATACTCCATACATTTGCCCTGTCCTCACACTACCTTAGGGCATCACTTTCTGTTTAGCGGCACGCAATGCTGCATTCGGATTGCCATCGCTAAGCACTCGCTAGTTTTCACAGCAATCTTAAAGTCATTCCCAGTCATGCAAGCATATGACTGCAGCTTAGCAAACTGTGCTGTATTAGTTGCCTGTTCACAGACATGACAAATAGATATTGCTCAACCCTCCTGTTTTTAGACTCACCCTGCAGCCATTCTTAGGATAGTTCCTTAGTTGGTAAGACAAATGCTTCATGCACTCAGTATGCGCAGCAAAAGCCTGTACAAATAGTGAACACTGTGTTAAAGTACTTCAAAATATGATGCAATCCATGGCTGAATATCTTTTTATTTCCTGGAACAAACCACTACCTCTCAGGGAAAAAACTCCCAGTGCAGTAGAAGTCCTGATGCATGGAGTTACTCTGGGGGAGGTATAGGATCAGGCTCATTCCTTGCTCCTAAGCTATTAAGTGAGATACCTAAGCTAGAAAACCAGGTGTTCTCAGTCCTACAGTGTTGTAAGAATGAGACATCTCCTCTTCAGGGTGATCTGAGCTCCTCTCTGGTGTTACCACCCTCTGCCTCTCCTTTGACTATGAGGCAACCTGAATAAGCCTGTGCTCCCAGGTCAGGTGCCTGAGCTGCATGTAAGCAGGTGCCATGTAGCAGAGTCACACCTTGATCAAGTTATATTTATCTGTGTTAGCAATTGGACATCACTCATTGGTGCCCAGGAGCCCTGTGGCACTGGGGCCTGTACACACACAGAAGGGAACAGCTCCTGACCTAAAGAGCAAGTAACAAATGTGTTTAGAGAAGGACATTTTAAAGAGGTGATATACTAGCACTAGTAAACTTTTGCACACTCTTAAGTGGCTCAGAGAACGTGTAAGTTCTGGTTTTATAAGGTAAGGCATAGGTCACAGACAAGGGGCTGTGAAATAGAGATTTTCACCTTCTCAGCAGGGACTCACTACTGAATATCATCACCTCTGGGTACAAAATGGAGGTAAAAAGTTAGATCTAGTCTTTCTGGAGATAAGGCTGAGCATTTCTAGCTTTTGTATTTGCAAGATATTTTATAGAGCGTTTAGCACACCGCCAGTTATATTGGTGATAAGAGAAGGTCTTGGCCCTTGAGCCCTTGAGCAGTGCTCTTTTGGCCTTGCACTCAAGCTCTGGCTGAACTTCCTACTTGTGGGTAAAATGAAACCTTGCTACTTTGTGTTTAAAATCTAATGCTTGGGCAAGATTTATCTTTGATGTGCTGGCGAGCGTTTTAAGAACATAAAATGTCTATGAATTTTACTGCTAAGGCTGTTTTCTTCCTGTTAAATTACACTGCATGTGCATTCTTTGATGCAATTTTTGTTTGGGTTTTGTGTTGTTTTCAACATCTGAAGTGTACACCAAAGTTCTTTTAAATTTAGGATTTTTTAGTGTTTGGGATGTCTGAAGAACCGGCTCCTTGAACTTTCTTGCCTCCCAGTTGACAATACTTAATATGGTACATAGTGCATCAATCACTTTCACAAAGCCAAGTAGTATAGTGAATTTTTCTCCAGTTAAGGTAAAATTACAGACATAAGAGAAGATAAAGTAGAAACATGTCACTTTCACATTAGGAAAGGAGGGAAAATAGTGCTATTTGAATAGAAGACTTCTGGAAAAGATTTCTCAACAGCCTAGGAAACTTCACACCAAATAAACAGCAGGCTTTACATGTTGCGCATACTTGCAGATATGTGGGTCTGGGAACAGGGGTAACATGGGACAGGTATCTTAAAAGAGCAGAGAACACTTCACCTTGGAGAATTATTACCCTAGACCTCGAATCAGAGGAAGTATATAAAATATAATTGCAAAAATACACAATGAGCCAGGTCTGGTGACTGGTCCTTTCCAAATCAGTGTCTAGAGCACTTTCTGCCAAGTCCCTGATGACCTTTATGAACTCGGAGAACCTTCAGCTATTGTTGATATTACAGTCAGGTCAGCCTATTGTCTCTGAGTGTCTCACTTTTCATGCATCCTGCTCACTGAAGACCATGCAGTATGGATTTGCACTATGTATTTTTTGCACAACTGGAAACCGTAGATGTGATTACATGAAAATACCCTTCAATACTTTCCAAAAGTAGATTTTCCAAAAGGTGTCTGTTTCACTGCAGCCTGAGCAAGATAATTCCCCCTTGGGTTTTCCTGAAATAGAAATTGTGAGACATCTTCCCTGTATAAGGCTCTGGAAGCTGGAAGGAGATGAGAAGGATGATACCCTTATCAGCTCTTTTAATTGAATCCAGTCCTTACTTTTCTGAATGACATATTCCAACTCCACTTTCACAGCTGATTGCTCCATCAAGCTCCTCATCCTTGCATAGCAAAGCTGTGGGATCCCACACTCTTGAAGTATATTGAGCTTTTCCGTCTGCTTTTCACATATTTGATCATTCTTCACACAGAAGTCTCACTCTGAATCGCTCACATCACACATTGCTTGATGATTGCTCTGAAGCTTTATATGGTTAATCCAATTTCCAGTGGCAAAGAATGGGTCCCACCCCCCAGTTATAAGTGGAACATGACATCATATGGTATGACCACGTCTTTGATCAATTTGGGTCAGCTGCCGTGGCTGTGTCCCCTCCCAACTTCTTGGGTGCTCCATAACCTTCTCATTGGTAGACCAGTATGAGAAACTGGAAATTCCTTGACTACTTGTCAACAACTAAAAACATCAACGTGTTACCAACACTATTCTCATCCTAAATCCAAAACACAGCACTACACCAGCCACGAGAAAGAAAACTAACTCTATCCCCGCTGAAATCAGATCTCCCAAAAATAACAAGAGTCACTCTCACCACATGATTTTAGGTTATCTGGGCAAAGCAGCAGAAGATATGAGCAGCTGAGAAATGTGTGTTTGGAAAGATAAGGAAAGATAGGAATGAAACCGTTTGGGAAGGAAATGGGAAATTGAACCACCAAAGGAAGTGGAGGCATTACCAGCCTCAGCAAGCTAAGAAATTATATATGTAGAGGCTGTGGCACTTGCCATGTGGCTGAGGGTGCACACAGCTCCAAAGGACAGGGCTTCTGGGTCCCTAAGGACACAGCCAATAGGTGGGGTTCGTTGGTTTTTACTGCGGAGCTTGGCACCACTGTGTTTTTATCTAATGAAGCCAATCTATTAGAGGACAAGTTGTCCTTCCCAAGTAAGGGCTGGTCAGTGTCTTACTGCCCAGAGCAATCATTCTGGCAACAGTGACCATAGCAAAAATTAGGAACTTTTTCCTGGATAAAAATAACCCATGTGTTGTGTAGTGACGTCCATGAGTTCATTAGCTTTGCACAACTAGTGTTTCAAACTGGTTGCCTCAAGCTCATCAAACTGGGTTCTCAAACAAATCTAATAGTTAAAATACTATCTTATAAATAAAGAACAAAATTCTGCAAAGGGAGGATGGTCAGAGCTGTCCACTGTCTGGCAGAAACAGCAGGAAGGTCCCTGCTCCTGCGGCACAGAAACCCTAATCACTCCTGCTAGGGAAATGATGGTCTACCAAAAGAACACTAGAAGTTTCAGGTGATTCAGACCTCCCTATAATGATTCAGATAGTGTCAGGGGTTTTTGAGAATACCAACAAACTGACTGAGAAAGTGGAGAATGAGCTGGCAAATTGGTTGGCATAAAAATAGATGTCTAGTACCAATTCTGGGGAGTCTGGAGGAAAAAATGCTCCATGCTATTTTAAGGCACGGATATTTCAACTCCTGAAATTCAAGATGTTCCGCTCAAGAGAGCAATAAGGTCCCTGTGAGTCAGGTCTGAAGAATAAAGAGCTGGTGAAAAACTCAGACAAGCCCATTTTACAAGTTTTTAACAAGTTACAGTATTTGAACCTGCCACATTATTCTAAATTCTGATTTGAGACATTCATGTTTCTGAAGGCAACAAACAAGATATTTTTAATTTGGGCAATGTTGTAAGACCTACCCTTTCCACTAAAACCTTTTTTGCCCTGAAACTACGCACATTTATGGTGCAAACAGAAAGGCAAGCAAGCAAACAAACAGCAAAAGACATATGCAAAGAAGAGAAAGTATTTCAGTTTTACTGTACTGTAGTTTTGCTGAGTTTGGTCTATCCCTTTCTCTCAGGTTATCCTGAAAAAATATTATTTGGTTAGATCTGGTGAAGAAAAATGGGACGAACATGGGAGAGAAGGGAGCTGAGTGGCATAGGGATTCAGAAATGTCCTTTCAAGAAAATCTTAACTCTGTTGAGAAGAAAAACCCACTGCTGTCCCGGGTGAAGTGTCTTCAACAGTTTTTATAACCAATTCAGTAGCAGATGAAACCTCTATTTCTTGCAGGCTGGTCAAGCACCCTGCAAGCTAGATTACAGAGCTATCCTGTAGATAGCTTCCTGCAGATGTAATCCTTCTTTCTTAGCAATATTGGAAGGCAGGAGTATTGCTAGACTTTTAAAATTATTTTTTGGTGTGTGCAGAGCAGAACAGCTAATAAGATGTACAGAATGTACAGATGGGCAGAATGTACAAATTTGCTTCCTCCCGAGAAGAGCCAATAAACCAGTGGTCGGCACTCACTTGAAAAGTGGAATACAGCTTAATTTGCTACTTAGGAAAGCACAGCAAACTTCAACTACATACAGTCTTGGAGATGCCATAACCACTAGACTGTTATCTTTTAGCAAGACCTGTTCTCTCTCTCTGCCTTTTCAGAAGACCTTGTGAAAGATGTTTATTTTCTCCTATGGCAGAAAGACACCATCTTTAACATCTTGAATATGCATGCGGAATGGTGTACTTTTGTGTGGCTGGGTTCTGGTGGAGGAGGGAGGCTGCAGGGGTGGCTTCTGAAAGAAGCAGCCAGAAGCTCTCTGCAGGCCCCAGAGAGCAAACACCATCTGGCTCAAGGCCAGAGTTGTTGCTGACCAAGGCCGAGCCCATCAGCAATGGTCACGGCGCCTCTAGGAATCACATTTAGGACAAAAAAGACCCACAAGCAGACGTTTTTTTCCACCAGAGAAGGGAGTGAGAAGATGTAAGAAACTGTGTAGACACCAAGGCCAGTGAAGGGGGTAGGAGGTGCCCAGGTGTCAGAGAGAAAGATGCCCCTGCAGCCCATGGAGAAACCCATAGTGGAGCAGGTGTCCCCCTGCAGCCCATGGAAAAGGCCAAGACCCCATCTGCAGCCTGTGGAGAGGCCTTATGCTGGAGCAGGTGGAGACACACAGGAGATGCTGTGACACATGTTGGAGCCTCTGCCAGCACTTGCAGCCCATGGAGAGAGACAGAGACACAGAGATGAGCAAGAGAGGGAGAGAGACCCACACCAGAGCAGGTTTGCTGGGGGGGAGGCTTGTGACTTGGTGGAGGACCAGGCTGGAGCAGTCTGGGCCTGAGAGACTGAGAGACATTCTGTGATTTATGACTGCACCCCATAGCAGTGACCCACGCTGGGGCAGCTGGTGAAGAGCTGAATCCCCGTTGGAAAGGACTCATGTTGGAGAAGTTCATGGAGGACTGTCTCCCGTGGGTGGGACCCCACGCTGGAGGAGGGGAAGGGTATGAGGAATGCCTCTCCCCAGCTAGGAAGGAAAACAACTTGTGAGGAACTGACTGAAATCCCCGTTCCCTGCCCCTCCCCGTGCCACAACTGCGGGAGGAGGGGGGGGAAGAAGATAGCAAAATCATGACTAAAGAGAAGTCTGCTAAGAAGGGAGGGGTGAGGGGAGGTGCTTTAAGATCTGGTCGCAATTCTCATTACCCAACTCTGGTCTCAGTGTGCAGTGCAGAGTAATAAATTAGAGAGTTTCTTCCCTTTATTCTGTGTTGAGTCTGTTTTGCCCATGCCACAAATTGCGTAATGATCTCTCCGTGTTCTTATCTTGACTCCTAAGCCTCTCAACATATATTCTCCCCTCACCGTCCAGCGGAAAAGGGGAGTGGTAGAGCAATTTTGGTGGGCATCTGGCCTCCAGCCAGCGCTAAACCACCACAAATGGGAAATCCAGCTAGGCTCAGGACAGCTGTGCACATTTGTTAACCCAGGACAACAAGAGCTGTATCTTTGTTGGGCCCAAATATCACAATATCACATATAATATCACCAGCCAACTCAAAAATCACCTTTCAGGTGTGTGATTGCTATTGAGAATACCAAAGGCTTCCGTTGAGCTTTCATGCTAAATTTCTTTAGTATCAAGCGTTTCCAGCCCTGAAACAATATCTACTGAAAACATTATCTTCAACAGATATCGGGTCTTTTTTGTGTCTGGCTAATACACAGCAAAAGATCTGAGTTTGGTTTATGCTGTATCCCAACACTGCCCTTCTACTCAGCTTCTCCTACCTTACATATTAAAATCTATTGGTTTTTCTTTATGTTTTTATTTTTTTCTTCCACGCAAACATAAACTTTTACATTCCAGACATGCTATATCTGAAAAATTAAAGTTTGGGAAGCAAACAAATAAATTTCACAGAAACTGCAAGTGATCATTAATCTTTCCAAATCTGGTTAATATTTTATTCATTTTCATAGCATCCCAAAATAGTTGTGTCTGTTTCTCATGACTGAAGAATGCAAGGGAAAACTGACATTTGACACATACTAAAACTCTAATATTTTTTCACATAATTAAACCCATAAAGTTCCTTATGTAAGATACATTCTTAAAGACCCAGAATCCCAGAAACACTAAGAGCTCCTGAACACCAAGGATTTTTAATTAAATCTTTAATTAAAAGCCTGTCCTTAGTGTTAGCATTATGTTTTTGTAGATAAATATATTCAACTGGACTACAACATCTTTTCTGTCCTCTGCAGCTGAAACATTGCTCCCATATCATGAAACCAAGTCAGATTTGGGCTCAAAGGACTGGCACTTGTAGCTTGTGCTGGTGAAGAGTGATCTCCAACAGTATATAAGGAACAAAAGAAGTGTATGTGGCCCATAGCTTAAGGTGGTGATGGAGTAAGCTACACCTTAAGGTTAAGTCCTACATGATCATCAAATCTCACAACATTCTTAAAGCAGATCTTGTAAGGATTATAATAAACTTTGACTAGACTTGAGCAGGGTTCAACCTCTGGAGCAGATGTTACTGCAGAGGACACAGAGAAAAGAAATGTGTGGCCTGTGTCAGCATAATCACCATAAGTCACAAACAGACAACACATCCATCGTTACCCCTGTTTCTCATTCTCATGTTCTTTTGAGGAGCATAGGAGAAAGAAGACTGGAGAAACAGACTCCCCACATGCTACCAACTATGGCTATCTTCTCAGGAAATAATCAAGAAAATGAAAGATGGCTTTTCTGGGTCCAGGTGGTTGGTTAGAGTCTCAATAAAAACATCTGCAGGCTGTCAACTGTGGCTGTAACAGGAATAAGAGCAGCTCCTTTTTTCATCTTCACCCTTTGGATGACTGCCATGTGTCATGGGGCTCACGGGGCAAGGAGATCCACCAGAGGAGTTCCTGTAGGGAAGACCATACAGAGTGAGACCCTCCCCTTAGGTTCTCTGCACACACCCATAAGGGAACCACAGAATCATAGGGGTTGGAAGTGACCTCAAGAAATCATCGAGTCCAGTCCCCCTGCCAAAGCAGGTTCCTTAGGACAGATAACACAGGTAGGTGTCTAGATGGGTCTTGAATATCTCCAGAGGACACTCCTCAAGCCTCCTGGGCAGCCTGTTCCAGTGCTCTGTCACCATTACTGTGAAAAAGTACAAGTGGCCTTGTAGGATATGCACTTTTATTCTAATTTGTTCATCTCAGAGGAGGGGCCTGAAAGGAGGTAAAGAAATTGAAAATATTTTTTTTATATATTACCATTACCCAGTAATATAAATTAAGGAATAAACTTAGGGCTCTTAACTCTCTGAGTTGTGTACAATGTCTTCTACTTTTGCTTTTCTGTTGTTCCTCATGACACGTTCTTCTACATGCCACACACCTCCTTTTTCACTGAAGAATCATTATTTTATTCCCAAGACCTTACTGATTCCCTCATAAGGCTTGTCAACAGTTCCTGTAGCTTATAACATGTATTAATGGTGTGTTTTGATTTATAAAATATTGCACAGAACTTAAAGTCAGACTGATCATCTTCTTCCATTGTTTTTCTTTAATAAAAATTGTCACTTCAATAAAAAAGTTGTGTGTCTTTAAAAACAATGTAAATGAAATCTTGCCCATTTTCTTGTCACTTCTTATTGTAGTTCAAATGATGACATGTTTTCTAATCAAGCAGACACTGCCAAACACCTCACAAGGTTTCACTTGTGCCATATGAGGATATACTACTTGATGAAATATTTGTAAAAAATATGAAATGAAGGCAAGAGCTCAATGAAAAAGGAGCAGCATTCATCTGCTGTGTTCTTGAGAGAAGTAGGAGCTCAAGTCCTCCACCAATATACATGCCTCTGATACTTAGCAGCTGAGAATCAACTCCTGATCTGGTGACTGAAACCCTTCCCCAAGTCTGAGCAGGCTTGTTCACCAAGTGCTCTCTACAGAGCTGTAAACTGGAATTACATGTGGAAAACACGCCTTCCTCCCACCAAACTCCTGCTAGCTTCCCTTTTCTTTCCAAACTTAACCCACACACAAAAGGTTCCCTCTGCAAGTCAACTCTTGGCAATTTTTCCTCTCAGGTAAAGTTCAGCAGAGGAATCCTTGGTTTTGCATATTTTTTGATTTTGCATTCCATTATTTTTCTTGGACTGTTGAAATTTAGCTTTTGCAACTCCTTCAGGGGGTTTGGGATCCACGTGCTCTGCTCACTGTCCTTGTATATGCCACAGAGATTTTCTCTCCTTGCTAGAAAAGGACTTTGGTCCTTGTGACACCAACTCTGTAGTGAGCCCACACAATTTCTGTGGATACACATTCTCTAAGACTTCACCTATACTGACAGCACCTTCTCTGCACTTTTCTGCAGCGCAACAGGAAAGGCCCTACTGCTCTGCCATGCTCTGCTCTGCTATTGCTTTCTGGATTTCCTATACCATAAAGCTTCTTTTCTTGAGCCTTGTAAGGTGGATGTGATTTATCGTGCAACTCGTCACCAATTTCTACAGCATTAGTCATCAAGACTTCTTTTACTGAGCAAAACAAGCATTTATAAGGGGAAAGTTATATTAGTGAAATATGGAATACAAAATGCTTTAGCTTGATATATAATTTTGTTACCTGTTATCATATGAGCATGACATAAGGAATAGGTTACCACAGATGGTAAAACTGGAAATGAGAAGTAAAAGTAGGGTAACACCCCTGCACAGGTATAGAGTGTGCAGTGAGTTTTATATGGTCTTTTTGGGGGGACTTCAGCATATATAACAGAAGCTAACAAATACCTGAAGAGCTGACTGTGTTAATTTCATTCCTTAGCTTTCATACTATTTAACTTCTTTTGTATCTGAGTTTCCATGGTGGTGGAGTCCTATTTTTTTAAAGTTCCAGCCTTGCTTGTATTTCTACCCAGACCCAGATCTAATTTGAAGCATTTTTTGTAGCCATCTTCTGATCTTTTGTTGGATTTTTTTCATTCACCTCAGCTGTACCCTGATGAAACATTATTTAATGAGCAGCACCCCACACCAGGTTTCAGCAGTCCTCCTATTGCCTCCCAGAGCGATTACAAGTCAGAAGAAAACCTTTGCAGAATAATGTTTGCCTCTTCTTTTTTAGTCTACAGATCACATGGTTCTACTTTCAGGGCTACCCTTGACCTAACCAGATAGGGGACATCTCCACTCATCATTGCTGGCAGCCCTTTCACTTTTAACTCACTGTACCACACTTCAGTAAGCTTCTTCTGCATTCAGTCCCAGTGTCCTTGGCTGGACTGCAGCTGGACCAGCTTCCCTTGCCACTGCACAGAGGAGTAACCCAGCCTTCAGCTCTACCATCCACACTTTGTACATCGTCCTTCAATGGGACAAGCACCAGCCATGGTCTCAGTAAACGAAGACCAGGGCTTTAGCAGGTGCTTCCAACATAGACATCCTCTGGGTGGGTTCTCCACAGGTGCAGAAAGACAGGGAGGAAGCTAATTATAGCAGTAGCACCATGACATTTTCTAGATTCTTCTCTCTCTGAAGTCTTTCCTAGCAGCAGGAACACTTTCTGTCCCTCTGTTTTCCTCTGTTAATGAGTTTGGCTGATTAGCCCCCTTGCTGCTTCAGTTTCTCCAAGCCACAGTAATCCAAGCACTGCTCCCACACGCTTTCTCGGTACCTAAACAATGATTGCCCTTTTCTCTGTCTTGACCTTTTCCCTGTCCTCCTTCAGCTATCTTTTATCAGTAAGCCCAAACAGGATCTGACTGCTTTGGTTTCAAAGCATGGTGGTAGTTCATATCCTTCCAATTAATTCACATTTAAAGAACCAACCTGCAGGGTCCTGTCAGCAAACAGCCTAGCAGCCAAACAACCCTCAAATCTCCAGCTATCTTCCAGCATCTAAAATACAGCATGATGGAGCAGAAAACCTTTTACTATGTTGTGCTTTGATGCTCAGGTAAGCCAGGGCTTAGCTCCAAGAATGGAGCTAAAAGCTAAGGCATGGGTCTTGACAGATTGGAAACATACTAGAAAAACTGAAGAGAGTGCACTGAAGCTGACAAAAACACCCATCCCACCCAAAAAACCCCACAACCCTTAAAATCTTTCAAGTTGGAGCACAGGAAGTTCTGCATCAATATGCAGAAGAATTTTTTCACAGTGAGGGTGACAGAGCCCTGGGACAGGCTGCCCCCTGCTTTGGCAAGGGGTGTTGGACCTGATGACCTCTGGAGGTTTCTTCCAAACCCTACAGTTCTGTGATTCTGTGATTCTGGAATCTTCAGATTCACTTTGTGGGGCTTGAACTCAGAAGCCTGAGCAGTGTCACCATACTTAGTGCCCATGGCAGGCCCACTTTTTATATTATTGGTAGTGTCCACAGAGGTGATGAAAGATGTGTTGAAGGCCATAAAAAAGGCCTGTCACATCTGACTGATCCTGCCTGACTCATAGCTTACCATGTCTCTTTGCCCCCAGTCAGTATTCACAGATCTTAAGAAAGACAAAGAACTTCTTTGAGCACGTTCAGGGATCTTTATGGGGGATAAGCTTGCTCTTCTACCAACACTTCTCTTTTGACTGAATAGCTGTAGTTTTGTTTTTTCAGTGGGAAGATGTCTGCTCTTTCAGTTCTTTGCCTGTTTTTTTTTTGGGGGGTGGGGGCGGATAGGCTGGTTTGTGAGCTTTTTTGCCAATCTGTTTCTTGTTTGTCTATCCTAAATTTCATCATCCATATTCCACATCCACCCAATATAAACCAGAATACTATACTGTCTGTTGTTGACTTTGTGAGCTGTTTGGGTGGAAAAGAAACAGGCATGGGTGTTCTCACTGGATCCCTGCTGGGAGCAAAACCACAGAAAGTTAGAAAGCAGTCTCTTGGCCATCACGTTAACACCTCTGTGCTATTCCCAACATCTCTTCATGCCTGCAAAGCACTGAAGAAAAATTTCTTAGGTCACTGGGAACTCTCATTTGTTAGTGCAGTGACAGTAAACAAAAGTAATGTGACTGGTTAGAAAAAGGAGATCCAGTTCAGCAGGGACACACATCACGCATCTTACGTCTTACAGAACAAGATGAATGAAACCATCCATACAGACAAGGGGAACAAATCAGAAGAGTGACGTTATGCAAGCAAAGCCTGAAGCTCAGAACAAGAGAATGCCTCCCTGAACACAATTGTATTGTTGTTCTAATTTTTTACAGGTCAAAGGTGTATTGAAAGCTTTTAAAACAAAAGTGTGTGTAACTTCCAAAGCAAGTAGAGCAATTACGTTATAAAAAGCATGCGTAGATCTGAAAAGACAACAGTTCAGAGATAAGTGAACTTCTAGCACATTCTCTGCTTTATGGGACTCTTCCTCCCCTGGAACATTTAATTTTTTTCTGGCTTTTGCTACATATGATTTAAAACAATGACTTGGAGATTGAGAAATATCAGTCTGGTTCAGGAAAGCCCTAAAAATGTGCTACAGTAAGTTTCAAGTTATTCTCTACTATTAACCTGAATGCCCTCAACAAATTATACAAGACTATATTCTAGAATTTTATCTGGTATGCTGCATTCATCCAATAAGTGAAACAATTATTTGGTACTTGTAGAGACAGATGCGAGAAGATTCATGTGTCATGAAAATCTTAAATAAGGTGTAGGATGTGAAAAGTAAAATTGACAGACAAGAGATACTGAGGTGAGAGACTCGGGACATTGTATGAAGTCCTGAATAGGGGCACCTGGCACAGCCAGGATAATACAAAATTATAAATTCATTTATTTAATAGAACTAGATTGCTCCTTGGCATGCAGGGCTGCCTTCCTGCCTTCGTGACAAGCATACTGAATGGGAATGAAATTTTTCTGGAGAAACTGTGAGACTTTTAATTTGCTGGAGTACCAAAGGGACTGAAGGATGACAGTTCAAGCGGCATGTGATGTGGCTGTTGCAAAGGCTTATTTATTCTGTTTAGCTCTGGGTCAGGAGATTGGGTGCTGACAGAGGAGCTGAGAATCCCCTATCATGTTAATTCAGTCTTCATTCAGGGTGATCTCCCTGAAGTTTGAAAAAGTGGGATTTTAAAAGTGGGATTTCTCTGATCCATTGTAGATGTCTTTCATGGGATGATGTGATTGGTAGCTTAAAATAAATCTACTTTCCCACTATTTAGAATGGAACTATAGAGTGGCTACTCCACATGGATCCTACCCTCAGAAACAGAAACATTCGGCAAGTTTATTACAGCACCAGCAAGTCCTCACATCAAAGATCTCATCTTTTCTAATGTGGATTTTTCCACCCCCTGCTTAATTTACAACATGTAAAAACATTGTGTAAAAAACATGATTCCTTCAGAGATAGCAGAGCTGGAGCTCAGAGAGGTGGAGTGACTTCCTGCAGTTTGCCAAGCAGCCTTTATTCAGCACAGAATTGCTATAGTGGTAGTCACTGATATTCATGTCTGGAGAGCTGGAACCAACACATCCTGACCTGGCATCTCTTACCTATTCCTTTAAATGGCAGTACCCACAGAAAGGTCACAAAGAGTATGACCTTATTTTCTTTTCCTTTGCACCCCAAATTTGCCCATGTACCCCAGCTACAGAGACATTTGGGGGGACTTGCATGGCTGGTAACATCATTACAATATGATTCATGCAATAAGAGAAAACAAGACTTGGATTTACAACTAATATTTCCATCTATAGATGCAAAACTGTGGGTGAAATTTACTATTGCAAAAAATGGGCGCTGAAATCTTGTGCCCTTTAAAACATTTACTCCTTGACAATTCCTGTGTCTCAAATTTTCTCCTCCAGAGGAAAAAAAAAAGGTCATTTTTTCTATAGGTATGTCTGTGCAATAGATGATCATCAAATGTCAGCATTGTCATGCAAGCACAAATTCAAATGTTATGGCTGCTCCTTGTGCCTTCCAGAAGCCAGAGCTCTCCATTTTCTGCAACACCTGGTAGAGCTGGAAAGCCTTCACCTGACAGCTGGGAGAAGATAACGTAGACATTGTCTGAAAAAGGAACCAAATTACCTATTGTATACAAAAAAAAATAAGGACAAAGAAATCTTGAAGCTCTTGGTCCTTACTTGTAAATCAGACACTACATAAAATAGAAAAGCTCAGGCTTGAAAAGATAAGGGAGCCAGCACCAAAAAACACTTTAGAAGTGGCATGCATTTTGCCCTGTATGATTTGATGATACCGTTGGGTGAAAGATTTGTATGAAATTAACTGACATCAGGCCTTGGAGCAGAGTTACAATAGAGTCTAAATGCATTTACACTACATTTCCTTCATTTTATCTTGATACTTCTTGCTTCTATGGACTATTTTTCTTATGCTTATGTGTCAGATGCAGGCACGCCACTCAATGCTGACAAGAAAGCACTCGTTAAACCTCACATGCTCATTTTAGGACACTATTTCTGACTTCCCCACAAAGGAGAACTCTGGGGTGTGCCAGGTTCTCTTGTGTTTGAAGGTCTCATCCATTGTTGCCTGTGGACACTCATTCAAGTCTGATTGCGATCAATCAATCTTAAAATCCTAACGTCGTCAGGACAAATTGTGTATTAGACACCTTAGTTGGCTGGGATGAACTCTAGATCTAGACTTGCTGCCTTGATTAGATATAGTCATTAAGCTGAACTTGCCCTATACTCATTAAAAGCTTAAATGTCACAGCAAGCATCTTTTTTTTCCTCCTAATAGTCAGCTCCAGATTTACACTAATCTAAGTAACCTTTCAAACCACATACTGCAAGAGGAGGTGCTCCTTTTTCTTCATTTTTTTTGTTCAGAGCCAACTAAGAACTTGATAAATGACATCACATAGGCATCTGTCTTATTAGCTTTTCCCAGATTCTCCTCATCTGACCTTTGTTACTGTCTGAATCATCTTCAATTGCATTGAAGTGTAACTTCCTTCCTTGTCATTGGTTATTTTGCATTGCATTAGGAATAATAGCACCACAAACATATCCTCCAGCTCTGTTTGCTCCAGTTCTCATACTTCACACTGTCACTGCGAAGCGAAAATCTCTGCAACCACCACTATGCCCCTTTCACTCAGCTCTTCCTGCTCTCCATTATTTCATGGCCTGTCTGCTTTTTGTCACTGGGTTAGTAATGTATTTCTGCAGTCACTGGACACACAACCTCATTTATGGTGATTCTGAGTAATTGCCAATTTATTTTGAGTATCTACTTTAAAAAAAGAAATGCGGAAAAATTGTCTTACAAATGAAAGCAGGCATCAACTTACATGTCTGTTTATTCCCTTTATCATGTTCCCCTGTGGACATAAGCCTGTCTCTGGTGAAGTGAGAGCCTTGCTGTGGGCTGAAGACCAAATTTCACTCTGGTCTTCATTGCTGCAAGTGATGTTCCAAAATCACTTATCAGCAAAGAATGGTATGGGCCTGAGTGGTAAAATGCTCATCAGCTCCCAAAACACTAAAGTTTCAGGTCCAGAGGAACAATGAGATGGGTTTAACATTTTCAGTGGCACTAAAATGCTACCCTTAGTGTGACCTGCCTTTCCAAGGGATGCTCTGGGTGCCTTCCCCTCAGGGAAAGCAGCTGTCAGGAAGCACCTCCAAACAACTTCCTCCTTCCTCTACAAACAGAGAGGAGCAGGAGGCTGAAGAAGTCCTTGCTTTTGGGAAGTTCTCCCATGGGAAATGAAGGCAAAGAGGAAGAGCACTGCCTCAACGAAGGCAGGCTGTGTCACCATGCCGTGCTGCATGGGAGGCAGCATGCAAAACATTGATGGCAAGGAGTTCTACTGAAAATGACTGGCTGATTCAATTAGTGGGAGCACGGCCAGGGTCCCACCTGACAGCCTCTGTGAGGCTCCTGGTTCTCTGAATGCAGAAGACAACGTCTAGCAATGGCTCCTTCTGCTTTGCCCAGCTTTAGGCAGCACAGCACCCAGTCTTTGCTGGATGAGACAAAATGCTAGCATAGGTCAGTGCTCTCTCATGACAGAAATGCAAAAGCTGCAGCATCTCTAAGGTATTTGTCCAAAAATTTCCTCCTACACACTCATTCCTCTCCAAATACTATTTGCTACTCCCCACAGACTTCCTTTGCTATTTGTTATCTAACTAGGTGTTATTTCCAGATCTGTGGTCATTTAACTAAGTATGCAGAGTCATTTCTTCTGAGACAGGAGCGGGAAACTGTCTCTCTGTCCCAGGCACAATGTCTCTCTCTCCAAGGCATAATGGCCTATAATTCTAGATGCCCTTTCACCCAGGACTGCATTGATCCAGGGGCTTTCAGTCTTGATATATACTGTAGGTTTTTCTATAACGTCAGGAAACTTTACAGTGTAACCACTCTTCCTAGAAGTTAATTTTTTCTGATCTTTTCAGCAAGGATGAGAAAAGATGAGCAAATTCTTCCCCTGGAAATCATCCTGTGTGCACCCCTAGGCTTGCCACATGCTCTCTAGTAGAGGAGAGCATCAACAAATAGTAACAGGTCAGGCTAAGGAGAAAGGTACCGAGAAAGGTACTGAGAAAGTTTTCAAAAGCCTTAGGAAAGTCTCGTAGGCAGCTAAATGCTATGGGGTTTGTCCGCTTCATCGACCTACTGCACGTTATTCAACAAGTGCAAGTTACTGCAAGCTATTTCACAAGTGTCTGTGGGGACAGGACAAAGGGCAATGGCCTCAAGTTGGAGCACAGGAAGTTCAGCACCAACATGTGGAAGAACTTTTTTCCAGTGAGGGTGACAGAGCCCTGGGACAGGCTGCCCAGGGAGGTGGTGGAGTCTCCTTCTCTGGAGATATTCAAGACCCGTCTGGACGCCTACCTGTGCGACCTGTCCTAGGGAGCTGCTTTGGCAGGGGGGTTGGACTCAATGATCTCTTGAGGTCCCTTCCAACCCCTACGATTCTGTGAAGTTTTTCCTAAAGCCACTATTTCCTAAAGCCCCTAAATACTGCCAGAATGTCTTGACATAGCCACTACACAGCACAACCCCTTTTGCCATTTTCTCACCAGCACCTTTAACTAGCCATTATCTCCTTCTTTGCATTCCTTGCTTTTCATTATTTGTATTTTATCATCTATTGTCGGTAAATGACATCTATTACTCCCACAAGTTTCTATTTATTTCTTATCAGTTTTGATTGCAGTGTTCCCTATGTTGGGTATATATCTCTCAGTAGTCAGGCAGCATTTCTGCATAGGGACAAGCAGTGCTAGCACTGGACACCAAGAAATTCAGAGAACAACTCAGAGGAGCCAAGCAATCTGGCTTCACATCTAGGCAATGAAGCCAGTTGCACACGGAACAAAGGGTGGCATCCATTCTGTCACTGCAGCCACAAGTAGGCAGCTGAGCTTTCCAAGGTGAAGCTTGCTGCTAAGTGGGGAGAAAAGCCAATATATGGACCCGTAGTTTGGCAGGCATACTGCTGCCTATGAACATGGTGAAGGCATGTCCCTCTCATGGATGCTGTGTAATAACATTATGGCAGCTGTAGTCAATCACATTTGGTTCGAGGTATTACAAATACTGTCATCCATTCTACTCCTCCTCTGGCAGGCATTTCCTGCCAGCTGCAGGGGCAGACATAGTGGTGATCCCCCACACTCCCACAGACGCCAGTGAGGACAGTAGAGGAGGGAGTCACTGCTGCATGGTCTGATCTCTTTCACAATCATGGGGCAGGGATATAAACTTTGCAGCAGTCCAGACTGCAGCAGTCCAGACTGCAAGTTCCCCTGCATGCTGGCATCTGGGAAAATTCCTTTTCATTTGGCTTGAGTAGGGTGGAAAGCAAAAAGCCTTAAAATTAATGTGGTGGTGTTTCATTCCCAGTGGAAATCTGCGGGCATCAAAAGAACTTCTACCTCTGTCAGCCCAACAGTTGCAGCATTTCCTACTATGTGGTGGCTTCAGTGCTGAAAGTGCATCCTCCTGCAATCCAGCTGAAGTGTCAGCATCTCACTGTTCCTAGAATTAGAGGCTTTGGATCCAAAAGAAACAATAACTAATATCAACTCCTCCTGCTCATCCCTTGCATTCTCACATATGTGTATATGAATTTTCCATAGGTTCAAGTCTTTAAAAGGTCATATCCTGAGCTATGAAGCACCATGAAGCACCTGAAGCACCTGAGATGTAGAGCACCATAGCTTCATTGACCCACCCAGTTGTCCCCATTCTGTACTTAAGTATTTCTGCCTTATGGTATCCTTCTTTTTGTTTTCACAGGCCACTTTTCCAATCTGGCACGTTTATTTTGGAGTCTGAGCCTGTCTCACAGTCTCTCACAACTTCCTCTGTAGCCAGTTTAATATTTGTATTCTCCCCTCTACCATCTAAGTAACAGATAAAGGCATGTAGCAGAACAACACTGAGGTTTATCTCAGAATTCATGGAAGTCTTCAAGGAACCCCTTCTTTTTCACAATGAACCACCGTTTCATGTTTTAGAAAGGTTGCCCAGCCGGTGTTATACCACTGTTTCCTTAGTTCATTAAACACACTGGTTTCAAATAGCTTGCTCATGATTAATCTGCTTTCACAATTACTCAGTCTCTCCTTACAGGCTTACAGACAGTTTCATTTTTGCTTTTGTTCCAGAGTTTTTCCAGTTATGGAATTAAGCTAACCATGGGGTTTTGTTGGTTTTGTTTGGGTTTTTTTAAAAATTCTTCAGTTCCTTTGCTCTTTTCCTTCAAGGTAGACCTTATATATGCCCTTTTCCAGCCTTCTGGTTTCCCATCAACTCTCCAGATGTTGTTGCTGACAAAGGACTCATTCCAGCACTGCTTCAGACTGTTTTCAGCAAAGGAGTAAGGGCAGGCATAGCTACTTCCACATAGGAGTAAAATTCAGCAAGGAGTTTTAGTTCCCAGGGCAAAAGAGAGAGATTTAAATGTTCAAAACTTAATCCTAAATCTTTTTCAACAAATTAAAATCCCCAAACCAAAGGAAAACATTGCATTTTGGACTGGAGAAAGATTTGAATCCTGAAATGGGTTTACTCTGCAATTATTATCTCTATTGTTTAAATGAGAATTTTAAAAAGTCGTTATTTGACAGAGACTCAAACACATTTCAATCTCAATTTTTCAGGTTAGCTGAAGAGCTAAAAAAAAATCAATTGTTTACACAGCTCCTGTCCTGGAGCCTTGGAAAATTACCCTCTAGAGACAGCACTTACAGGAGCTATGGTGCAGAACATCATCACGGAAGTTTAAATCAGAACAGACTGATGTTTAGAGCATTTGGGAAGATCCTATCAGACCTTTGTTTGGAAATGGGTCTAAAAGCAGCTTCTGAAGCAGTAATTAATATGGCTGGGCCTTCCCTAGGCCTTTTCACCTAGCACCATTAAGTATAGTTATCTCTAGTGCTCCTCGTGACAGCATCAAATGACAGGTAGTTTTCTAGTGGTAGAGGAGATCTACCACTTCTCTTTTTGAAGGCAAAAGATTGCTTTTATGTTCCTTCACCTCCTTTGCATGCACAGACACCAGAATGTAATGGCCTTTCATGGGGAATCCACTCTGCCACAGCAGTTCTGAGTTCGCCCATCAGGGCTCAGCAAATGGGTGGTTGTTTTCTTCAGACTTTGCCTAACAAGGAGAGATTATTCAAGGGATGAGTGAGGTGGAGGAGTCTGTTTTTCTTTCTTCCAGTAATATATCATTAACAAATGGAATTAATTAAGAAATTATTTAGTTTAGACTTCTTTTTTATCACCCAGGGTGTGGTCCATGGATACACATATTTACACTGAAAAGGTACAAGCAATTCATCAAGAGGAGTGGTTGGTGTGTCCTGTCACTGCTGATAAGGCAGCACTATTTAACATTTTACTCCCTGTAAATATTATGCTTGTATTCAAATGTATGACATCATGCAATTTTCCCCTTGACTTCCACCACCTGCCTGAAAAAAAAAACCCCACCATTTCAATATATCTTTTGTGCACTCTTTTCTGAAACATTTGTGATAAACCAAAACAGAATTGTGGATATTAGATAGTAGTTTGCTTGGTTTTAGGCACAGATGTTTCCTTTTAGAAACTGAGAGTACTGTTTTTTCACTGATGGGTATGAGCCATTGCACTATTGAGTAAGATCAGGTAGGACCTGATTGGACCCCAGGTATCCAGAACAGGATTCAGATGTCTTGACTTTTCCCATGGGGCCCAATTGAACTTGGAGCAGATTTAAGCTGTCTTTTTTTTTTTTACCATTAGAGGATGTTGTAAAACAGGGACACTATTTGATGCACTGAGTCATTTGCTGCTTGGCTTGAAGGTGACACAGACTATAATGTGGTCAAAACCTAGGAGCGTACAAATGCCAAATATGTGACAAAGCAAGGGATATTACAGGGTAACACTGCAGGATCTCTGGGTCTGCTTTACAGTGCAATTCATAGAATCATGTAATTATAGAATTATAGAATCACAGAATGGTTTGATTTGGAAGGGACCTTAAGTGTCATCTAGTTCCAACTCCCCAATCACTAAAGAGACACCCGCCACTAAACTAGGTTGCCCAAATACCATCCAACCCAGCCCTGAGCACTGCCAGGGAGGGGGCAACCACAGCTTCTCTGGGCAACCTGTGCCAGGGCCTCAGCACCCTGGTGAGAATTTCTTCCTCATATCTAATCTAAATCTATCCTCCTTTAGCTTAAGGCCATTACCCCTTGTCCTATTGCTACATGCCCTTGTCAACAGTCCTTCTCCAGCTTTCCTGTTGGCCTCTGTCAGGTACTAGAAGGCTGCTATAAGGTCTCCTGGGAGCTTTCTCTTCTCTAGGCTGCGAAAGCCCAGCTCTTTCACCCTGTCTTCACAGGAGAAATGCTCCAGTCTTCTGACTATCTTTGTGACCCTCCTGTGGACACTCTCCAACAGCTCCATGTCTTTCTTGTACTGGGGATCCCAGAGCTGGATGCAGTACTCCAGGTGGGGTCTCACAAGAGCAGAGCAGAGGGAAAAAAGTCACCTCTCTTGATCTGTTTATCACACTTTTGATGCAACCCAGGATATGGTTGGCTTTCTGGGCTGTAAGCTCACATTACTGGCTCATGTCAAACTTCTCATCCACCAACATCCCTAAAGTCCTCCTCAGGGCTCCGTTTAACCCATTCTCCAGCTAGCCTGTAACTGTGCTTGGGATTGTGCAGACCCACAAGCAGGACCTTGCACTTGGCCTTTTTGAAATTCATTATGTTTGCATGAGCCTGTCTCTCGAGCCTGTCAAGGTCCCTCTGGATGGCATCCCTTTCCTCCAGTGTGTCAGCTGTGCCACACAGCTTGGTGTCATCAGCAAACTTGCTGAGGGTGAACTCGATCCCACTGACCATGTCTCTGACAAAGGTGTTAAACTGTGCTGATCCCAGTACCAACCCCTGAGGAATGTCACTCATCACTGATCTCGATTTGGACATTGAGCTGTTGACCACAATCCTTTTAGTGTGACCATCCTGTCAATTTCTTATCCACTGTGTGGTCAATCTGTCAGCCCCATGTCTCTTCAATTTACAGACAAGGATATCATGTGGGACAGTGCCAAATGCTTTGCACAAGTCCAGGTAGGTGACATCTGTGGCTCCTCCCTTATTCACTGATGCTATAACCCCATTGTAGAATGCCACTAAATATGTTAGGTATGATTTGGCCTTAATGAAGCCAAGATGGCTGTCAGCAGTACCCTCTTTATTCTCCATGTGCCTCAACATAGTTTCCAGAAGAATTTGCTCCACGATCTTGCCAGGCACAGGGATGAGACTGACCAGCTGTAGTTCCCTGTGTCTCCCTTTTGTCCTTTTTAAAAATGTGGGTTATGCTTCCCCTCTTCCAGTCAGTGGGAATTTCACTGGAATTGGAATCATCACTGAGGAAGCGCAAGTTGCAGAATATGACCCAAATATCATGGCTTCTGCAACTGGGACAGGAAAGCCATGTAACAGCATGGGAAGAGTGTGTGGGATAGGATCAGGCAGTACCACAGGCTGGGCAGCTACTGGTGTCTCTGCTCTCCATATCAACTGGGAGCACATGAAGTTCTCCACAGCCTGACAGCAGGACCAGACAGGGACCACATGGGAGAAGCTCAACTTTCCCATGGCCATCACTGAGAAACGAAGAGCCCTGATCTGGGATGTCTCTGGACTGGTCCTGAGCACCAGTGGCCCAATCTGCAGGAGCAGGGATGCTCAGCACCCTGGTACTGAAAGGAGTTTTATTTGCAAGTGCTTGTCTGGAGTTCAGGAGAGAGCAGCGTTAGCACACATCATTCACTCAGCTACATTAGAAACTGCAGCACTTCCCCAAAAATGTGTTGCTGCAGACACTAATGCTGATGGGATTAACTTACTTCAGTAATCACTCAGTGGGGCAGCATTCTTGGTGGGTTTTTATGAGACAGATAAAGAATTTATGGCTACCCATCATAGATTGCCAGCACATCAGTGTGCTGCTGCCCCTGCTTCATCAGGTGCTGGGTCAGGATCTGGGCAGGGAAGTTTCACTATTTTGTCCCAGTGATGGCAGTCACACGGGAATTTCAGCTTGTCACTGTGCGGTCTCAGTGAAGGGAGGTACGGTGGTTCAGCCCCAAACAGTGGCTGAGCACCACACACCACTCATTCGCTCTCCCAGAGGAGAAAGAGACAGAGCCCTTGTGGGCTGACAAAACCACTGTGGAAGGGGAACAATAACAACCCATCGGAAATTACACTCAGTGATAACACAGAGTACCTAACCAACCCAACAATAACAGAGTGCTACATAACACAAGGACCAACCCAACACCCCATCTGCACTCAGACCACCCCAGAGGCACCCCAGAGTACCCCTCCCAGACTAGTCCCTTTTATGGGGGAGTATTGTCAGGTGATGTGGTAAACAGCGCAGGTGAACTCAGCTCACCTGTGTTGGCTGCTTGGGGTGGTTAACTCTGGCCTGGCCAGAACCAGGACAGGAGGGTGATAACTGGTAAGGTTCTCTCTTTGCCTATCAATGGATTAACTCACCTATGAATACCCTTGCTGTTCAGAGAGTTCACCCAGTTTATTAGTAACAGAAGACTATGGAGACCAGGAGGAACCCTCTCAGGTTATTAACTTGTCGCAGTTTCATGACTTTGGTGGGCATCTGGCTTCCAGCCAGAGCTCAACCACCACATGACTTTACTCAGGTTTGGCCTGGTAAAGAATTCGTGACAATAGTACCTGGAGTGCCTTCTTCAGGTATTGGCCATTCAGGGCATTTAGTTGGCTCATCTGCAGTTAGTCCATATGCTTTGCAGAAACCACAGCTTGACCAGATATGGAAATGATCTGTACGATAGCTGTCTTAACCATTTGGTTTTCATCCCAACTGCAGAATGAAAAAAATCTGTGTGTGCATGCACATACTGGCTCACAACCAAATCTTCTTGGAGTTTTAAGTGAAACTGAAGAGAAAAAGAATTGTGTGTTGTGTGTTGTATTCATCTTCCTGAGCATTTTGGTAAAAGCAGGGTACAAGGCTAGGGATAGGACAAGAGTTTGAGTCACAAACCTACAGAAGAGAGAACCCCTCCTTATTAAGAGGTGCTGAGGGCACCTCTTTGTGTCCTTTCTCTCTCTGATACATACTTTGGTATCAACCAAGGGCTCCTGCACCCCAGAAACATGCCTGATCCTTGCCCTCAGCATCCTCTAAGGTGCCTTTTCCTATCTCTGGTTTCAGGACTCTTTTCTTTGTAAACAACTCTTAAGCAGTCACAGAAGTAGTCTTGAAGGTTGACACCAGTCACAGAGATTGCTCTCATTAGAGTCCCTTTATAGGCACTGGACTACCTGTATCTGGAGCAGATAACTTGTCTTGATTTGAGTTCAGTTTCAAAAGCGAGAGGTGCTGTCAAGACCATCCTCCTGTGAGGTCTGCGCCTTTGAAATCCATTCCCTTTGACCCAGGAATATGCCAGTTTTAGTGTTACACAAAGTCTGATTCACCATAACTGCTTTCCCTCAGCTTTGCTCAGAGGTGCACTGAATACCATATTATTAATATAAGATAAAGCTCCTTGGGATTCAGTGTGCTTTAATGTTTCTTGAAAATCACACAAAAGTAAAAAGAAGCAAATGTTGTAATGTCTCAGTAGCTGGTATATTCTGCACAGACAGTGGGAAAAGAAGTTCTGAATCTCACTGCTTGTTTCTTCTGTCCTCAGTAACAAGGAGTGAAAGGTTAGTAGTTCATACTTGTGGGTGCTCAGCACTTTCCCTTAGCAGGCACCCTGTGAGGTCAGGGATGTGTCTTTTTAAGCTTTATCAGATAACTGCTTTTGAGGGACAGACTCTTAATGCAGAAAGATCCTTCTGGGTTTTGCTTCTATTAATTTTGCATAAGGTATTTTTGTTAGCCAGAATTAGATATCACCACTTATTTATGAATAACCCATGAAGGAACGCGTGAGTCAATATAAGACACTTTCCCAGTCCCTGGTGCTGGGTATTCACAAATTAAGAATGGCATCTATGCAGAACAATCACCAACAGAGATATTTCTGTGGTATGCCTGGATTAATCCAGAATGAATTATCTTCCCAGCTATGTGAGTTGATTTTCCCAAAGCATGTTTCTCCCATCCATCTATAGGAAATGACTAAAGATTATGGTGGAGTTTTTTTAGCTGTACGCTTTGAGTGGCCTCAGTTTCCTTCTAACCTGTTCTTAAGCAGTTCTAATGACTGGTCCAGATAAAAAGAGACACCTGACACACATTGTGATAGAGAAGTGTTAATGGTTAAATCTTTGCCACTCAAGATATTTTGAGCTCTGCCTGTGCTCCCTGGTGTGAGATACAGGCTCTTTAACGCTCTTTCTTCAGTGTGGTGCTATTCATTTCATTCTAGATAGGGACACAATGGATAAAGACCAGAATTAAAGGTGAATTATGATACAGGGAAAGACAAAAGGTGATAACCTCATGAAGGAGGTTATTGCAACTGCACTGTATACTGTATACATACACATGGCTGACAGCTCCTCTGCTTCCCAGCTGTTCCCCCTGAAACAGCCTACTTAAAATAGTTACCCTGTCCAGGACTATTGTTCAGTAACTGTAGTAATCTAGATTTAAAAAAATTAGTTTTGCCTAAGTAATAGCTACATAAAGGAAAAGAAAATACTAAACCCTTCTGAACCAATACTAGACTTTCATAAGTTGTTCCTTCTGCCTTTATGAATTTCCCTTTTGTTCTCGTTGAAAAAAACCCAGTGGTTTTGTGTCCTTCCTATCTCTGACATACTCAGTTCCTACCCAAACCCTGTGTGAAGTTTCTTCAGAAAAAGAGAATCTCCTGACCCTCTAGGCTCAGCTTTTCCAACCCACCAGACCCGGGATCTTCATCAAAGGAGGGAGATCAGCACATGTCGGTTACATCTCAGGGAAATGGGAGTCTGTGAGTGTAACACACAACACTGCATACCCTAGGTGAGGAGCAATAAGGGATCAAGCACAAATTAATAAGCTACATTGTCAAAGAACACCTTACGTTTTCCCAACAGTAAGAAAAAACATTAAAGAGTCGCAGCTCAGTGAGTGGATGAGCACAGTTTGAGGCTGCTCAAACAGGAAGGTGGCAGCTTCCCTGGTAGGATAAGGTACGGAAGTATGTCACAGGCAGCTCAGAGATGTAAAAAGGTTTGTTAATGATCTGGAACCAAGTGCTGCTATCAGAATCTAAGTTGGACTTGATGATCTCTGGAGGTCCCTTCCAACCCCTACAATTCTGTGATTCTGTGGGAACCAAAGCAATAATCTCTCTGGCCTTTTCACTGCTAGATTTTGGTCGCTTCTGCAGGTGGGCAGAGAGAGAATTCACAGAGAAATCCAGAACATGGAAATGTGGGAGCTTGGGCATGAAAATACTTGTGAATCTGAGCTATGCCACCTAAGAACTTGCCCAAACAGTGTTTTCTTTCTCTAGCACCAGAAGCCGGGAAAGGCTTCATAAGATTTTCACTCTGTCCCCTGCAGTGCCCAAAACAACTGGGAGAAACTGTTTGTAGAGGGATCACATCAACCCTTACAGAGAGGCAGGAATTTAAGTATGCTATAACCCCCTCAAAATCTCCAGAAGCAAATCTGTTTCTTATGTGTTTGCTGGAGCATGCTGCTGCTTCAGCTGCCAGGCTGCTCATTTTGTGTACAAGTGATATATGGCCCATAGGAATGCAGATCCTAAAGAATGGTTGCATGTGACATAGGTTAAATTTTTTTGTAGCATAACACAGGAGAATGCTAACTTGTAATTTGCCAGAAGCTTTTCATGACTGGTAAAAATATCAGGTGAAAATAGAAAGCAGATTAATTACATTCAGAGCATGTGTTTGGGCTCTGGAATGCATCCAGTCTAAATCTGTGCATGTAGACAGTAAAACGTGACAATGATTTGTTTTGGATTGACATTTAAATTACAAAGCAATTGTTAAAATTATTAGCAATTCTAGCACATTTTGGTAACTGGTAAATACAATAATTTTGAACAGTGGACTCAGGCTTCATTGATTTTAACAGGATCACATCCAAAATTCCTGTCCAGAAAAATCTTACTTTCCCTGAATAGTAAAATTAAGTTCATTAATGTGACAACTTCGTAGTGATTCTTGAATAACTATGTCAGTTTTACTACACACATCTGCCTCCCCTAACCAGATCTTTCAGCTTTGACTCAGTATCCTTGTAAGAATGTCTGCCTTAGATATTTTCAGGTTTGTTTTTGTATTTCTGCAGAGTATATTGGGAGCATGGGTAGCCACTTGGAATACACAGAATTTGTGCTGATCCCCTGGATAGTGATGAAATTCATACACAGCAGAGAGCAAGCACTGATAGTTCAACTGGTTCAATGAGGCTACTGATGGCATTGAGTCCTAACTGCATGAGAGAAGACTGAAGACTCTAGGAATTAAGATTTTAAATTTTTCAATCCACAAAGTTAAGCTCAGGCACGTTGGGCTCACTTCCTTTGGGGGAAGGAGTGAAAGAGAGTGTTCACCCTGCATATAAAACCAGCTTAATTCAAGGACAGAAATTTATACAAACAAAACTGAACCCCCTCCATGTCAGAATAATGAATGGGAAGACTAGCTTTGCTATGTACAGAAGAATTACTAGGCATATTCTTGAATGCTGTGGTTATTTTGTTTGCTTAGCAGTATTAGACACTCTAGTCTTCTCCTGGAATTGAACTTCAGTTCTTCCTTTCTCATTCTACAAGAGTTCAGCTGTTATTTCACATGTACTCCCTTTCCAGAGTGTGAGGCACATCCAGTAACGTAGATACACGTGTATGTACATGCACACACTAGGCAGTGTGGTTCTCAGGAAATTATTAATTTTGGTTTTAACAGACTATATATCCTGCAAAAGAATCCAAGACCAGAAGTCCTAATGGTCTAGACCAGAGAACCGCAAAATCCTAAAATTGGAAAGGAACTCAGGAGGTAGGTGTTCAAACCAAGATCATTTCTGAAGTTACATGAGGCTGACCAAGACCTTCTCCTGACAATTTTTTTCAGAATCCCTGTGGATGGAATGCCACAATACCATTCATGCAGCTCCTGTGTCAGTTGTGATGTTCACAGTAGAAACAATTCCCACTTCATGTGATGGAACCATATAGCCACATCTACAATCAAAGAAACAGTGAGAAAAATATTAACTTTCTAGTCAGAGCAGTTTTTCCTAGATTTTTAAGACCAGCAGTACAATTGTGGTTATGTCATCCAAACTCTTGAGTAACATAAGCTGGAAAGTTGTCTTTTGACAGGCACCCATGTTGTGAAACTCTGAAATTGGGACAGTTTTAGCTGAAATCCTGCAGCTATGTTCCCCTTGCACAATCTTCTACTCTTTTGTGGGGACTCCTTCATTTCTGTCAGGCAGGCAAAGGAGTTTCAAGGGCTCTCTATCACGAGCAATCAGATCAAGTTAAATTTTAGCCCCTGTGGATTGGTTATGAAGTTGTTACTCAAACTTGGTTGCAGCAGAAGGATAACATGCATGATTAAAGACTGAGAGGCTGGCCCCTTTGTATTGCAACTGTAAATCAGGATGTAGAAACAGGCTGTGTCTGCATGTGAATGAGCTCAAATCCAGGAATTTCCAAATCTCAGCAGGTGCTGTTATCAGGAAGATTTTCACACAAGATCTAATCCTTTATTGTCGCTGGGTAGCTGAGGTAAGGAGCCTGCTAACATCTTATTTCATCTCCTGCTGCGTTGAAAGATGTAGCTTTCTTCTCAAACAACATTTTTATCTCCACATGGGCTGAAACACATCTGCCATGTATCATATAGTGATAAGGCGTCTTCTCCCACTTCTGGAGCGCTGGTTTGCTGTGATAGCACACCAGAAGCATGAGCTGATGAGCTGCTTCATGACGGTACGGCTGTGCTGCCACCGTTCGGCTCAAGGCATCGGTTCAGCGCTCGCCTTGGAGATGTGGAGACATCCACCAGCTGCACATTTGCTCAACTTCACGTCACACTGGACCTAGAGTAGTCCTCCTGCACATCCCCTGCACTGCCTCTGCTAAACCAGTTGGCTGCAAAGAAAGGAAGATCAACCCTTGATCACTCTGCAAATTGAGTGTTGAGCTGTCTTTTATCCTTGGCTATATTTGTAGGCTCCCATTGAGGCATCTGGGGTTCTGGATAGTAGCAGCTCTGGATTTTCAGTGTAGTCCAAATTCAAATCTCAATGAGTCTGAGGTGTTCAGCTATGGCTTCTGATTTCTGGTCAGTGGCTCTTTCTGCAAAAACAGAAATCCTAAACTTCAGATGGTATGTATGTCTCTTTAACATGTGCCACAGGCCTTTGCTTCTGTGCTACACCTGGTACTGATCTAACATATCTCAACTGCCTCTTTGGGCTTTTCACACCATGCCAGGAATGGGCTACGTAAGAGGCAGAGCAACATGCTGCAGTACTGGTACTTATCCTGCTTCAGTCCTGTGCTGCTGGTTCAAGCGTGTGCTGAGCAAGGGCTGCTCGAAGAAAGCAACTGTTTTTAGCAGTATCCAGTACAGTCTTTGTATCTGCTCCTGGTTTGGAGTGATCTACCTCATCCACTGTCCATGGATGGTGTATTTTCCTTAAATAGGTTTCTAGTTCAAATCTAATGAACACTTGCTCTTCTATTCAGTGAAGGTCGTCCTTTTTTTTGCTGTGTTGAATGGAAGTTTGCTGCTAGTGTGGGGTGAATCACAGTTACAATGCTACACGTTCCCAGCTCATAACACTAATTTAGGACTTGCAGTATGACACAAAATAACTTCAAAGGTGGGCAAAGGTACTCCTGGGTGAAGACTACCACAAGATACTGATTTCCTTTGCATCTACCAATGGGACAGAGGTAGGAACATAATGTATTTTAATGTGCTGGCTCAACTGAGGCTAATAGAGGACACAACATGTTTGACTGATAACCCACTCTTCTCACCTGCCATTAGAAATGTAAGAAAGGTCCGTTTCAAAGGTCAATATTAAGTTACAAAGTTTGGCCAGGTCACTTTTTCACTTAAGGATCCTGTTCCATTTTACCCTGTGGCTGACATGGGAGATATCACTGCATGCCCTGATACATGCTAGGCAGTCTCACATCCCACTGAGGGATCACACCTTTAAAGAGCAATTCCAGTGGATTTCCAAAGAGACGTCTTGAATGAGGCACAGAAAATATGTGCAACCACCTTTGCTTATAAGAGAGGAAAGGAAACTTCCATGTTACTGGAAGGTGGGTCTTTTTCTTGTGTGTTCTGGCAAGCAGAAAGGTTTCTTGTGCCTCTCCAAAAGCTATATAAAATTTTCTGTGGAAAGTGTCTGACTTGGACAAACATTTAATTAGTGATATGCCAGTATCAGACAGATGTTAAAACTTTGTGAATAAAATATTAGGAAATTAAACCTAATTAATTTTTGAGGAATTTCTACTATGTTACATCTGATTTTGGTACTCTGTGTTCACCTGCCTGACTGTATTTTCCCAAGTGCCGTGGATGTTACAGCCAGTGGCAAAGCTGTGGCATTCAGCTTTCATGGAGCTGCACAGCCAGAATCTCTGCAGCACATAACCATACCCCAGGCCTGTAAAACTGGTTAGAAACCTTGGGAAAGTGAACCTGCATATAACTTCAACTGTTGGTCTTCTGGAAAACACAGTACACTTGCTAAGCTTGCTCTAGACCCCCACTAGCACACAGAGAGGAAAAGTAACAGCTCAGTTATTTAAAGTATTTTATCATCTCAGAGGAGGTTTGTTTTGGGGCAAAGGATTAAAGGTTAGTTATTTGTATAAGGAACTTTTCTACCCATGGTTAACGAGCCATACAATATTTTAGCTTGTTAATCAGCACTGCTGGCTTAATGAGAAAACTTACCTTTCAAATACAGGCTGACAACCACATTCACTCGTTTGCTGCAAAGCTCTTCTCACTGTAAAACGCATCTGTGGCTGCAGACAGCACTGCAAGCCCCATTGCTGCAAAACTTTCCAAATAGCTGCCCAAGCTTCAGCATCCTCTTTGCTCTGTACATTTTCCCTATACTTTGCTGAACTAGAGCAAACCAAAAACTTAGCACTACACAGCACCTATTGACAAGTGCTGTGTGAGAGTACTGGATACACAGCTCTGCCGCTGCCATCCTCATTTCAGGTACCTGATATTCAGCCCGTCCTAGGAATAAGGATGGATCTGAAGATTGTTGGGATGCCCTAAGGCAGGACTCACACAGCCAAAATACCCAGCTGACTGGTCAATAGTAGCTTTGAGCTGTTTCGTATAGTGTAATGCAGAAACAAACTTCACCATCATCAGAGGAACAAAGTGGCTCATTATTACAGAAGACTTTGCAGCTCTGTGTGAGATTGGGATATTATAGAGTGTAATAAGCAAGACTTTCCAACTTGGATATTTCCTTTTTGGCCTCTGAGAGAAGATTTGGTGCCTCTAAAGTGGTTTCACTTTCAAATGTACCTAAACCCTGTGGAGCTGATGAAAGATACATAGTTTCAGAAAAGATGGCTTGTATTTTTAAGATACTTTGCCTGGAATTTTTTCTCCCAAGTGAGCTTCAAACTCCTGCATTTTTTTAGGGTCAACAGAAACATCAAAATTTTCATCCTGTGGGAAATTCAGATATTTAGGCAGTTGCTTTTAATATCAAAGCATTGCACTGAATTCTATAGCATTTTCTCACAGTGCACTATTTCCATATAGTTTTCTGTGTGAAAACACCACTTCAACAGGTTTTTTTCAAGTCAGTATCAGCGCTAGATCCATTTTAAGTTGTAATAGACTGCAGTTCAGACATATCAGTCTCCTATTCTTCCTAAAGATGTCAAATCATCTTTCAGAGATCACCAATGAAGTTGTACTATGGATGGTCAAATAATGTGTACAAAATGCTTTGTTCTGAAGGTATAGTCTGTCCAAGAAGAAAAATCACTAAGGGGCTCGGAGAACATGGAAGTATCTGGCTTACTGGTTTTGTAAGGTACTACAGGATCTCATAGAAGTACATATAAACAGTCTGTTGAGCAAAATGGAATGAGCTGGTCAATGCAGAAAACCAAAGTAAGTGGATTTGGGTTAGTCTTAAAAAAGAAAAAAGTTGCTTTTTTTTTTTTTTTAATTCCCACATAAAATGTGAAGCTAATCAACAACAGCAAAATTTTGGTATAAAAATGGCTATGTTGAAAAAAAAAACTTTCTGTGAAATAAAATATTAGGGAAACCTCTGAATATCACTATATAAGAAAAAAGGTACAATTGCACATGCCCATGGAAATAACTGAAAGAAGAATTGCTGGAGGGAAATGCTGCATAGACAAGTGGGGTTTTGGAAGCATACCACTTGTCTCACCAAAAGAGAGGTAAACCCAAGTTTAAAATTATAATTTTTATAGTTCAAACAGATCTAGTATGCTCCTTCTGAAAACTTGTAAGAGTTACTGAAATTTGATACTGAGGATGAGCTGACCTAATTACTCTTTTATTATAGCAAAGGGCTTCCCAACTGCAAGATGTCATTAACCTGTCTATATTATTAGACCATGTAAAATTGGAGCTGCGAACAGTGGTAGTTGTGAGGAACAAAGAACTCTTTGCTCATTATTACTTTATATGTTGGAGTTTTTTGAGGAGGAAGGCTTTTGCGTGATGCTTTTTCTGAACTGCACTGCAATTAGGAACAGCTTTTAAGCTTTATACATGTCTTTTCAATAACTGACCCAGTTTTGCATATGAGATCTCTGGCTGTTGTGCCTGTGTCTGCTCCTGAAATAAATGAGTGATCATCAACGTAAAACTAATATACTTTGGAGAAACACCAGAGCCAGAAGGAAATTCTGAAGAAATACCAGAGGAAAACGCCACCCAAATTTAGCTGAAGGCACTATTAAAGCTTGATTTGTACTATCAAGTGAAAGAATTCAGTCACACCCATGTTCACTGATCCTTCTCTCTCTTCACAAAAATAAATAAAAAATAAAATAGTATGTGCACTAAGCGGCTCCCTTTCTGCACAGAATTGAAAGGAGAGGACACCGAGGGTGAAATGAGATATGCTGGTAATTGTGCAAGCTGTGTCACCCCTAGTGAAGGAACTGCAGCTTTACCCTAGTCATAAACACCTAACTAGAGAAAACAAACTGTTAGAGAAAAACAAAACCTGGGAGGTGAGACAGAAGATGGTTTGTACATGTGTCTGGCAGGGAACTGATGGAGGCAACGGAGCCTGTCTCAGCTGTAAGGCAGCAGCTGCCTGCTGTGGGAACAACAACCACCTATTTCTCAGGACTCTGAGTCAGAACATTTATCCTCTAGTTTTAAGTATACGCGCGTGTTTTCACAGGGGAGTTCCTGTGAACTGCCTGCACACAAGAAAAATAATGTTTTCTTGAGGTTTTTTTGGCCTTGAGACTTGAATGAAAAAACAGGCTCTTAATACAACAGATGTGATGCTTTGCCAGCATTTTATTTACCTTGCTGAGCACAAGCAAAATCTACCAAAAACCATCCATAGCCTTGCAAAACCAGATAATATGGGCAGCAAGAGACCTACCGAGAATATCATCCCTCTGCTTCCTTTACAGAAAGCAGCTTTGACTCAAGTTTGCAGCTACAGTGTTTTGTTCACTTCATGGAAAGAATTAACAAAAATGCAATCTGCAAAATTACGACACAGACATCTAAGGTGGAAAAATTGTGGTCCTTGTAACTGTAGTACATGGGGAAAGCCATTGGCTATTTGTGGGCCATTACTTGTTAGTATCTCCTAATCAGTTCATCGGAATTAAGCAGAGACTATGTAAACTTCACAAATATTTACCTGAATTCACTGATCCCCCTTTTTTATGTGATATATCACATACATACAAAAATGCCTACCATTTTCTGTTACCTACCATTTTCTTTAAAAAGAGGTATAACGAATGACAATTTTTAAAAAGACAACGTGGCGAACAAAACATGTTTGTTGGTACAGCTAGAGATAAACTGAGTTTCAAATAAGGATTGAATAGCACTTGCAAAAAAATCACATCTTTTTCCAAGTGAAACATTACAATGGTTGTTACTCTTAAAGTGCCAATCATAACAAATCTGCAGCTGGAAGTGTATTGGTATATTTGTTTGTGTAGAGTTTGGGAAGACATTTGCAAATTGGAAATGCTTTTCTTTTTCCTGAATCACCTGCAGAGGCAATAAAAATGCTGAATTATACCCATGCAGTTGTGAATAGCTTCACACCGATATCCCTGTTCACATAGACGAACCCAAACAGTGCACCAGAGCATTTACTGGGAATCTGGCTGAATTTCTATGACACAGAAAATAGCTTGGGTAAAAAATGCTGAATACTGAAACTTGTATTTTTCTAAATTGATTTTAGTAAGCATTTCAGGCTGAGAGAACAAGTGGAACCCCGAACCATTTAGTTGTTCAGATGACACAGAGCAACTTAACCGGCAAAGCTGTATGCACATCCTGACACCTGTCAATCATAAGTAGCCCATCTGGGCCCTGTTCTATTTATTCCTATTCAGTAAAGAGATATTGCACAGGAGGCAGCTGGCAGGCTGCAGAGAACGCTTCCTCCTCACTTCGTTTTCATGCCTCTGCCTGTAAAAGGCAGGATCTAGCCATAAGGACCTGGTTTTTTCTTTTCGCTGAGGCCAGGAAATAGCTGAGGCAGTGCTGGCATAACTGGTGTCACACACAGCTGGATGGGGCTGCACTGAAGTGGTGTGCGAGTGGGACACACCGTAGCTGGCAGTGTTACCCAGAAGATGAAGATATGTTTATATTTCTTGGGTACACATACCACTTTGCAATACCCCTATTCCTGAACATTGCAGATACAGAATCGTAGGGGTTGGAAGGGACCTCGAGAGATCATCGGGTCCAACCCCCCTGCCAAAGCAGCTCCCTAGCTCATATTACATAGATAGGCATCCAGACGAGACTTGAATATCTCCAGAGAAGGAGACTCTACCACCTCCCTGGGCAGCCTGTCCCAGGGCTCTGTCACCCTCACTGTGAAAAAGTTCTTCCGCATGTTGGTGCGGAACTTCCTGTGCTCCAGTTTACAGCCATTGCCCCTTGTCCTGTCCCCACAGACCACTGAAAAGGGGCTGGCCAATTCCCCCTGCATCCCATGTCTAAGATATTTATAAACACTAATTAGGTCCCCCCTAAGTCTTCTTTTCTCCAGACTAAACAGTCCCAGCTCACTCAGCCTGTCCTCATAGGGGAGATGTTCCAGGCCCCTAATCATCTTCGTAGCCCTTCTCTGGACTCTCTCCAGGAGGTCCCTGTCTTTTTTATACCAGGGAGCCCAGAACTGGACACAGTACTCCAGGTGGGGCCTGACCAAGGCAGAGTAGAGGGGGAGGATCACCTCCTTCGACCTGCTGGACACACTCTTCCTGATGCATCCCAGGATCCCATTGGCTCTCTTAGCCACCAGTGCACACTGCTGGCTCATAGCCAACCTGTCATCAACCAGGACCCCCAGGTCCTTTTCCACAGAGCTCTTCTCTAGCAGGTCATCTCCCAGCCTGTACTGATACAGTGGGTTATTCCTCCCCAGGTGCAAGACTTTACACTTGCTCTTGTTGAATTTCATTAGGGTTCTCCCTGCCCAGCTCTCCAGCCTGTCCAGGTCTCTCTGGATGGCAGCGCAGTGTTCCTGCGTGTCAGCCACTCCTCCCAGCTTTGTATCATCGGCGTACTTGCTGAGGGTGGATGCTATTCCCTCATCAAGGTCGTCAATGAAGATATTAAACAGGACTGGACCCAACACCGAGCCCTGGGGAACACCACTAGTCACAGGCCTCCATTCAGATTCTACTCCACTGATCACTACCCTCTGAGCCCGGTTCGACAGCCAGTTCTCAACCCAGCTCACTGTCCACTCACCTATCCCTTGTTCTCTCAGCTTTTCTATCAGGATGTTGTGGGAGACAGTGACAAAAGCCTTGCTAAAGTCAAGGTAGATAACATCCACTGCTCTCCCTCCATCCACCCAGCCAGTGATGAGATCATAGATGGCTAAGAGATTGGTCAAGCACGATCTCCCCTTGGTGAATCCATGCTGACTACTCCTCATGACCTTCTTCTCTTCCAGTTGTTTGGAGATGGCATCCAAAACAAGCTGTTCCATCACCTTTCCAGGGACAGAAGTGAGGCTGACTGGCCTATGCCAGTCATATATGGCCTATATGCCTCCCTTTGTGCCTTTTGCCCAGGCAATTCCAGCATGGCAGGCCCGTAACCAGAACAGAGAGCAAAAGGAGCGGGGTGCCCAGCACCGCTCACTGCTGAGGATCATCAGGGAAAAAAAACCTATGTAATAGAGAAGCCCTGATTGTTAGTATGACGTTTATATGGTATCCTACATGTAGTCTTTAGTCTATGGAAGGACACTCTCTTTACAGTGGGGAAGCACCACTGAACACATCTACTATCTTATTGGACCCAGAGCCACAGGTCACACAGTCCAGGTGCCATTTGAAGAATGCTGATTTTAAATGCAGAATATCAGAAAGATGGCCTGGGCGAGCCTCTGGGCTGTCAGGTTTTTGTTCTGGTTATCAAGAGCTGAACTACCTTGCATGTGGGCTTTTAAACTGGGATCAGAGTCAGGACCATGAAATATGGGCATGTTTAAATTGTTCCAAGGCTTCAAAGCAAAACCCCACGGGAGCTGGTGTCCTGCTGCTGCACTTCCCAGAGCACCCCACTATGACAGAGGCAGCAGCACATTAAGAAATGGGGGAGGCTGTGCCTTCTTTTTTTAGTCGAGGGTTTGGGGTTTTCTTTGCAATGACTTTTTTGTTCTTCACAGATATTCACTCTGCCCTTGAAGACCTTTTTTGTAGAGATATGATAAAAATACAATCTTCTGTGAAGGTATGAGGAATCATCTATCTTTCTTTTTTTCCCTCAAGACACTGATTGTGCCCATTACAGAATTTAGTTTTGCCAGTACAGACCTATACAGACAATGAAAAAATGGATTTCCCTCACTTTTTTCTTACCTAAATTCTATTAATCTGAAAACATTACTTCTTTTCCAATCCGTTCAAGCCCAGAACTGCCAGAAGCAATGAGTGTACAGGTTAAACAAGCTGAACTAGAGCTACTGCAATAACTGCAGTCCCCGTGGGACCTCACCTGGAAAGACTGTGACTCTGACAAAGGTGAGCTGTCTCCCTGGCATGCTTTTCCATTCCAGATGTCTCAGGGAGACTTGGTCTGGGAACTTGAACAACAGCCTCAAAGTAGTGCCCATTGGTTGAACTCAAAAGCATGTTCCAAACATCAAGGGTATTTGATGAGGAACCTCTCAGCATTTTGGCCACATGGTGTAGAAAGGAGGGATAAAAGTTCCCTGGTTTTGTATTGTTGAGGAATGAATAATGCAGTTCCTCTAGGTTAACTTGCAGAGGATGCCACTCTTGTAACTTGGCTTCAGCATCGGTCCTTTGACAAGAAGAATATTCTTCTGGAGGTATCTTCTCTTTCTACTG
Organism: Zapornia atra; assembly: GCA_013400835.1. Taxonomy (NCBI): domain Eukaryota; kingdom Metazoa; phylum Chordata; class Aves; order Gruiformes; family Rallidae; genus Zapornia; species Zapornia atra. The sequence continues at coordinate 227,102 of VZTU01028260.1, forward strand.
ACCCCAGGGTGATGGCAGGGTGACAGGTTTGGATATAGATGTATGAGAGCAAGAGCTGACACACACACAGCATGTACACATACAGGATGGTGCAAGGGGACAGAAATTTGCTTATCAAAGGATGATTTTTTTTTTTCATATTGACCAAATTAAGATTCATGGGGATGTTACTTCCATGCTGCCACATTCACACTCTCACCCTTCTGTTCCCCATGGTCTGGTTTCCCGGAGAACAGCACAGCTGACACGGGGGAAAGGTGCTCCAGGGACTGGATGGACTTCCAGAGAGGACAAGGCAGCTGCATCCCATGCCCAAACCACCTCACGTCCTATTGCCATTTGATTCCAGTGCAGGGAGGTGAAGCCTGCTGCTTCCTCTCCAGAGACAACCTGCTTTTTGACTCTCTAAGAATGACTCCAGGCACTTCTCAAATAATTTCCATGCTGTGTAAAAACAAACAGCATGTGCAGAATGGCTCTGAACCAGAGCTGATCTACAGAACAGTTTTGAAGACTGTTAAGTTCCTACAAGCTAGCACAAGTCTCCAGGGCAATCACAAGTATGCAATGAAAATCACTACTCTGAATGACAACCTGCTGCTGCCTGTCCCACTCCTGCCACTTCGGTCTTCACAGTAATATTTGGGTTTCAGCAAATGCTTCAAAGTCATTGTTCCTTCTGCTTTGCTTGGCACAGCAGGGCTCATTTTCAGGGGAAAAAAAAAAAAGGCAAGAGAATAGCTGTAGAATCACAGAGCTGGTGACAGCCATGGCACAATACGCTGATGGTGAGCCCCCAAACATTTCGGTGAGCAGGTCCTGCGGCTGGCACCACAGCCAAGTCCCGCCAGCCGCGTTCAGCAGCCACTGGATCGTGTGCCGCAAGTCAGAGGGTGTTCTGGCTATTTGTCTTGCAGTTCATTTAAACTGTAAAAGCACAGATGTGCTGATTTTCATTATTACTTTTGACTTCAGCAGATGTCTTGTGGGCTGTAGCTGTCTCTTTAATATTCCCCTCGAACAGCTTTCTGCTATACTGTACTGGGGGAAAAGATAATCACATCAGAGCCAGTCCTCTTCCTTTACAGAATCATTGTCCCACCCGGCATCATGTTTTTTATTTTTAAATATGGTGTGTATTTGGGGTACTTCAGAACTGATAGCTCATTAAAATAGCATCCTAGCCATCAGTCATGACATTCCATCTGGGAAATAAAAGAAGCTTAAATTTTAAGTCAGCCAATAAATCAAGTATAGTTCTAAACCTCTAAACCCCTAAAACAAATGAGAAAGGAAAAAAAAATACAAGCCACACATCAGCCAAAATTATCCCTTTCTCATGGTCAAAATAAGGCAAAATAAATAAAGCAAACTGTAGGCTCTACCACTCATTGTTATTGGGAAAGGAGACAAATCATCACCTGCAAGGGAAGCAGTTCTGCCAGAGAGCCTGGAGGAACTTTCTACCTACCTGTCATCTATAATTCCGGAGCATGTGGAATTTTCTGGACAGATTCAGCTTCCATACTCTTGCCTGATTACTATCTGTTGCACCACAGAAACAATTGCAGCAAAAAATGATGGGTACTAGCTGCTGAATTTTAAACATCAGCCAATCAACTCCCAGCTCCCATTTGGCATCAGGGCGTAGATTCCAGTCACCATCAAATATGCTACTCCAGCTGAAACCTGGTGTATGTGGCGCATACAAACTTAGGGAGTTGCACCATGTATTCATGCATTTCATCCATCCTTCCTCCCCAAAATCCCTTCTATATTACAAGACAAAGAATGGATACAGTGCTAGGAGAGGCCACAAAAGGACAAACATTCAATAGTGGTACTTAAGCATCACTTTTTATTTTAGGGTTTGTAGACTACATATAGGTGCTAGGAACCTCATCATGAGAGCCTTTCCCACAGAATCAATAACCTAACAAGCCTGCACCTAATCCACCTAACAAGCCTGCAATGTGAGCAAGCCTGCCTGAAAAGGCTGGTGATGCTGAAGGCTCCATCTGTTGCTTGTTCACAGCACATATTGTCAGGAGACCGGGAATGCCACTCTCCCACCTTTTCATACTCTCGCACTGCTTTGCATCGACAAGATTTCAGAAGCATATTTCTGGCTGTGCTCAGAAGGGATTATGACAACACGCTTGTCATGGTTTCCCTCTGACAACATGCCTTCTCTGCAGATAGCAAACTGGGCTGCTGCTGACCTTATTGTCTGGAAAAACAAAGTCCCATGGGATTATTCTCTCTCTTGTTTTCAGAGGTAGACGGCTTTTTTCCCATTTTTTCTTCATCATTAGTCACATGCCTTGACTTTCCTAACTGTGCCATAATTTACCCTCCCTTTCCCTTTTAGCTTTATGTCATTTCCATCTCTCCTTGCTCCACTTGGACATGATCCTGGCAAGCCGAGGACATGAAGAGCTGGGTACTATTGGCTATATCAGATTACAATAGAAGCAGGGAAAACAGAGATCCCATCTACAGCTTGTGGAGGACCCCACACCAGAACAGGTAGAGAAACCTGAAGGAGGCTGTGACCCCATGGGAAGCCCATGTTGGAGCAAGCTCCTGACAGGGAAACCTGCAGCCCATGGAAAGACCGACTCACAGCAGAGTAAGACTGCTGGGGGGCTTGTGACTCTGTGGGGGACCAGACTGGAGCAGTCTAGGCCTGAAGGTCAGCACCCCATGGAAGGGAGCCACGCTGAGGCAATTGGCGACAGAAAGGATTAATGTTGGAGAAGTTCATGGAGGACTGTCTCCTGTGGGTGGGACCCCAGGCTGGAGCAGGGGAAGGGTGTGAGGGATCACCCGCCAGCTAAGAAGGAAAACAACTCATGAGGAACTGATCAAAACCACATTCCCTGCCCCTCCCCGTGCTACAATGAGGGGAAGAAGGAAGTGAAATCATGACTAAAGTGAAGTCTGCTCAGACGGGAGGGGTGGGGGAAGGTGCTTTAAGATCCTGTCACACTTCTCATTACCCAACTCTGGTCTCACTGGATGTGCAGTGCAGTGTAATAAATTAGAGAGTTTCTTTCCTTTATTCTGTGTTGAGTCTGTTTTGCCCGTGACACGCATTGCGGAATGATCTCTCCCTGTCCTTATCTCGACTCCTAAGCCCTTCAGTATATATTTTCTCCCCTGTCCAGCTGAAAAGGGGAGTGATAGAGCAGCTTTGGTAGTGATAGAGTAGCTTTTGGTTCCAGCCAGGGACAAACCACCACAGCACGTTAAATTCATGGTGTATATTCATGGTCCAGAGCACCAGAACCCCCATGCTTAAGTGGAGTAAGTTGTACTGCTATTCCTGTTCCCCTGCTCCACGGGACATGGATTTCTGAATTTCACCCCAACACGCGCGCATGAGCGGGTGCCATGATGTAAACAAGAGGAGCAGAATGAGTCCCCCTGTGGCCCTAAGACATGGTGAGAGTAGGAGGCAGGCTGAAACACATTTAAGCCATCATTACATGCAGCATTGATATTCCCAGGTCTGAGTCACACCTTGTCTCCACCCTGGTACATTTAGTACTTAGGGACATGGAGTGAGAGACAAGTCCCTGCTCTGAGGCAGAATTGGCACTGAAACTTTGCAGGACAGTGGTAGAGGAAGGCAGCAACAGAAATATTACAACCTGGTATTAGCTTGAGCTGATACTAGACATTATTCCGAGGTATTTTTACAGAAAGCAGCTGTCAATTGTTGAAGAGGTGATATAAATTAAATGAGTAGTTAAAGGAAATCCAAATCACTGAGTGAGCATCACTGTTGAGTATTATTTGTTTAATGGATTTAAGGTAAAAGAGAATTCAAAAGATGAAGCAAGTTTTAGTTCTTAATACTAGAAGCTTAAGAAAAAAAAAAAGGAAAATAAAAGTTATTCAGAAACTGCATCTAGAGGCAAAGGGTACAGGTTTGTTCTTGACATGACTGCAAGTAACTGTTACAAGGAGAACTAAATTCCTGTCTGTCTGATTACCTGTTTTGCATAAATAATCTGTAAGGAGCCTTACTAATTTATAACAAAAGAAAAAATTACAACTTACAAACTTCTAAAATTTATTTAAAAGGGCAATCAGACTTTTCAGATGTTGCATACTTGCTTTTGCATGTGCAAAAGTAACAAGAAACACAGTATTTGCAAGTGCATCCTTTCTTAACAGCCAAATCCATGGTGATGACATTCTTAATAAATTCAGTTCACATTACTGTAATGATGTTTGTCTAGCAATATCTTGGGAATTACAGTTAGCTTTAGCATTAATTAATACTGTGCAATTTTTATGCATTATCGACGTATTTTACATCCTCTGCTGGATCTGAATTACCCCAGGATAATGGAAAATTTTCCAATGCATGAATTTTCAAAATGCCTTTCAAGTGCAACAAAGCATACAACAAAGAAAAGCAATCTCTTGGGATCATTAGCATGCAAGATGAAATTTCTAGTTCGTAATCTGCACCTATGTTTCCTGACTAGTAATGCAAAATCTTAAAATAAATTGATTGCCACGATAGCCAGATCCTTGTCTCATGGTTATAGCAAATCATTAAGAACTAGGATTTAAAGTTTGTATTCTAAAACAAAGACTGTCTGGGAGAGGAAATGAAGGTTGTGATCAGTTTTAAATAACTCATGGGGAAACTTTCCTAGTACAATAAACAAATTTTGAACCTTGAAGTTTTGCCTACCTAATGTCAACCAAAATACCTTGGGTTTAGCTATCAGGGAGGGAAAGGCATTACTTCAGGCTCACAGGAGATAGGAGTTAGGAGAAGAAATTAAAAAGCAGCTGACTGTGAAGTCTCTTAGAATAAGCTGCCAAAATTACCACAAATAAAATATGAGCAAAGACAAAATCTCACAGGTGACTATAATGCGCTGTTTGGCAGCAGGGGTGGTTTATCTCTCTCTTTTTTTAATTTGGCATATTCCAGACCTGAGTCTTCAGCAATATATCCATTCATACTTCAACCATGTTTCATTTACTGCTTGTAGTTCCTATAGCTCAGGACAGCGACAGCAGCAAGAGGGACAAAAAGGAGTTTCACACAGGAGGCAAGGTATCAACATCCATACTGCGGAGCACGTGGAGGAAGGGCTGATGTCTTAGGGTTTCACCATGCCGGGGGGTGCTGGAGCCCCTGGCTGATTCTGACCAAGCCACAGAAGAAGGACAATTTGACAACAATAATCTCCACCAAGAGGGTGTAAGTGCCTGTGACAAAACAGGTTGTGGAGTCAGCTATTATTACAGAGTTGTGATTACTTAAACTCCCTTTTCAGGCTTCCATAGAAGGGGAAAAAGGGGATGGTGAAGCTGAGAAAACACCGGGGTACACATGGAGCTGTTTATTAAGGACAGTTACATTTAATAACTAGAGGCATATCATAATTTCACCTGGATAACAAACAGGCAAGACACAAAAGAAAATCTTACTGTCCCTTCGTTGCCATGACACCCTTATGAAAAATATTAGGCAGAAGATAACACAACCATCAGACTCAAGATGTGAAGTTCCAGTGAAGTCAGGATATTGCCTGATAGATGAGTTCAGTAACTCAGTAAGAGCCACTGCCTTCAAAAGTCATACTTACATAGACCAAAGCTGGTGTGAAGGAAATGCAGTGGACTGCCTCATGTTCCTTTTCTGTCCTCCTGGAAAACAGTGGGACAGAGGAATTAGCAGCAAGGGTTTTTTTTTATTGTAGTCTTCCTTTTCACAACCACATCCAGTATTCAGAGTTTATACTGAAAGTATCATTCTGTCACCCTAGCTAGATTTTGGTCTCATCTCTCACACTTTAACACCCTTTAACACACTCAAAATGGCCAGTTATTAAGCACCAATTTTGTAGTACAGGAATGTAGTCTGAGATATGCTCAGCACAACAACCCAATGAAAGGTAAGCCCACTTTTCTGTCTACAGAAAATTAGTATGGTCAAGTGGCTCTTAGGGCCAAGACCCAAGAGAAGACTTCTGGTCTTGAAGTGCTGACATCAAGATGGAGTATCCCACTACCAGACCAAAGGTTGTCTGCCACCTAACTTCCAATTGTATCTTATTTTTAATAAAGTTCATAGCACCTACAGCTTTAGAGTGAGCCCAGGCACATGTCCCACAAGATCACAAGTCTCAAAACCTGCTTGACAGCCAGCATTAGATTTCTTATGAAATAGTTTAGTTGCAGCCCTCCCTCATTCAAAAGCCAGAAGGTAGTGTGAGTGGCTTAGGAAACTTTTGCCCATTAGACCATCATTTAGCATTAGAGCTCTGGGCAGCCTTGAGACTCTGAGCTGTATTGAAGCTGTATCTTGTAGAAGGGTACTGCTTGAATATAAGATGATAGTCTAACAGTGTATGGTGTGCATTCATATCCTCCCTCTGTGAGGCCCATGCATGTGCAGTCCAGACTACCCCAAGCCAGGAAGGCTCAGCGGCAGATTGAAGTTCATAGTCCCAGCTATGAACTTTGTTTGACATAGAGCACAGGACTCTCCCTGTCCTGTTAGTGATAACTTCAGTTTAGGATTAGTCTAAGGAAAAGGTCTGAGCTACAAGTTGGAGAGTAACACCAGACCAGTAATTCCTCAAGTCTTTACTGCACTGTGGCATATCTTCAGGAGGAGACAAAGAGCAAACTTCTTTCCTTCCAAGGGCTCTCTTTGAACCTACAAAGCCAAGGTGGGAACCAAACCTAGGACTTAAGCTGTAGCCTAGTAGTTTGATAGCTCATCATGCTAGTCAAAAGAAGCAACACAAGCTCATCCTGTCATCTTGAGGGAGAAGCATTATCTTATAAAGAGGGATATTTTCACCTATCAGACCTGTGGCCACCAGTTTGATACAAGCTCTTCATTAAAGCTTTAGGTCAGATATCTAAGCTCCGGGTAGGTGTAACATTTCAGGCCAGCTCCTGTCTGAGCATTTCCAGAGATGTCCTCTAACTCCATCCCAGGAATTCTGCAATGAAGGGGCTTCATTTTGGCTCTTCTACCGATTCATCTTAAGCATATAAATAAAATTATAAAACTCATTTTAAAAGGACCAGAGAAGTATCCCTGCTCTATGTAGCCCTCTGTAGAGCAAAATGACCACAACAACCCAACACAGCATTCAGCTATTCTTCATGTCCTACCCCAGTGACACACAGAAAAAGATTATTGTTCATTGCATTTTGGGCAGTGCAAAGTATCTGAAATATTGAAAATGCAGCCCAGGTGAGGGGTGTTGCTATAACATGAAACTAAAAGTGTGTGTAGCTGGTTGTGGAGTGTGGTACAAGGGTAGCTGTTGGTGCTGGGAGGTAAAGCCATTGGAGATACTTGGAAGGGCTATATCTCATATCAACTGCATGTGGAAATGGATGCTTGGAGTGAATCATGTCCCACCATTTTCTGGAAAAAACTCATTGGCATTGTCCAAAACAGAGCCATGGAGTAATATAATATGGATGTGCCCTCAGCCTCTTCAGACACAGCAGGGAAGCAGTGAACACACATTGCTGCATTTCACTCCTAGGGTCTGGCATGGTAAAGTTAGACAACGCAGTACCTCGCTTTCAGCCAAAGCAATCTTTCACATCCTTTACAGTCCTTACAGCCACTCTGAATCCTGGTGGGAGAATACTTGCTAACTCTGAGAAACATGACACTTTTGGTAGTGTACTTTTATAGGCTGGTTTTACAACTGAAGTTTTGGCAGCTCGCTTTTGCCACTTTGGCCAAAACCTGTAACTAATTGAGACGAGAGCTATTACTTTTGCAACTGTATGAGCTTCAAGCTGCTGTGAACACCTGATCTTTTCTTCAGTTCCCATAAATCTGCTAATTGTAAGAGAGATGAACTCTAGAGCACATGGAGGACTGTGGGATTTCTCTTTTCAGTTTGATGTCTATTGGTGGCTGTCCAGGAGTGTAAATCTTGAAGGATAGATTAGAGACATGATTGGAAAATGTGAAATAAAAAGCTACTAAAATGAAAGCGTTTATACCATCCCAGCAAAAAAAATAAGGACGTGAAGGAACATCACTGTGTAGATATTGTCCCTCTATAGTTCAGTGAGGCCTGATCCAGGCCCTGATTAACATGTGAACTTATTTTATGGCCACGGATGAAATATAATCCTTTTCAGAGTAGACAATGACAATACTCCTAAAAAAGAGGTCGTAAACAAAAACATCTACTCGGAAGTGGCTGCATGAATAGCAAATTTGGAGACATAAACAAATCTGGCCAGTGAAAACAAACATGTGCTACTTGTAGCCCGTAAACAACCAGGTACTAAGGCATATGACACAACTTATTCTGAATTTATTGAACATTTCAAATTCACAAAAAAAAAACCTGAACAACCTAGGTTATTATATTTCCCAGTTAGTAGGATCAGAAAATGCTGAATTGGATCTTCTTAACTGCTTGCCTTCCCCACACACACGTTCTCCCACATCATATTCTCCCATGCAAAACTTATGCTGATTTTGCAGAAGACCTCCTATTTTCTAAAGCCAGCCCTGCAGTGAAAACACACAGCTTCAGCACTGAACCAGTGCTGTGCCAATGGTCTCTGTCAAAGGCAGGCAACAAGCCAGGAACATGAAACCTCAGCTTCAGATAACTGAGGGAGAAGTTAAAGCCTTGTCCACCTGAGAAAGCCAATCTTTTCTGTTCTTAGGGACTTTATTCTTCTGCATGTAGGACAAATGAACTGAAAAGAATGTCTCTTCATGTAGCCCATTCTTCTATCATATGTCATCTTACTTCACTCAGTACTCAGTTATCCTTGTACTGAACCAAATAACTTGGTTTTGGCTGCAACTTATCTTCCAGAAAGACCTCCAGTGCTAATCTGCAGGCACAAGTGAAAAATTTGCTGCTTCCAAGGCTAGTTCTTTCACAATGATGAATCACTCTCCCCATTAAAATTATATATCTTACATCTCTTCTGATTTTTAATTGAAATTCGCATGTGAATGTTGCTTCAGGTTCCAGTAGCATTAAGCCAATGAATCACCACAGATCTGATCCAGCATGACAGCTCCTACATGTAGCAAAGAAATCCACAGCCTTCCAAACCACAGAAAGCTCAATGGAAAAATTCTTATTATATATCAAATCTACTGGCACATGAACCCCTGCACCCTGCACTGTACTAAGAGCATTCCAGGTATAGACAAGCATCAATTAGGGGTTTTTTTTCATCTACTATCATAATCAAATATTCAGGAAGGCAAATGATAGTAGAGATCAATTCCAAATAGGGAACTTTCAGTGAGAGTTCAAAAAAAGACAAAGACAATATCACTTAGATGTCTGAGATTCAGGCTGAAGCTCTGAGGACAAAATGATAGCATTAGTTGTCTCTTTATCTTGGATGGTTTGAAAACTGAATTGGAAACTACCCAGTGCTTTTGCAGAGTACTAGACTTGAACACTGCAGTTCATCTTCTTCATTTGCCTGATCATCCATTTATTCTGCAAACATCAAGGGAGTCTAACATGAATCCCTCTGCTCTCTGGACTGCTTCCTTGGTTAGTTAAGCTAAATTCTTTTTTGGAGGCAAAAATTGTCAAAACCATGTTTTCCCACAAAGCTTTGACTCATAAGTCAAAGCTTTCCTCACACTGAGGTCTGCCTGTCTGGCCCAGCCTGTAGAAAATCGGAGTCCAGACGGTTTCCAGGGGTGTGAATGTAGAGAAGAGCTGCTGAACTCCAAGAAAATAAACTCAGACAAAACTGGTGTCTGCAACCTCTCAAAACACTGAACATGAATTTGTCATTAAAAAACTTCCTTACAAAAAAGTCTTGCATTGCTTCAGCAGTCACCTTCCCAGTGCTTTGCTTCAGGATGTTTTTAATGCCCTGCAATTTCCTTGCATATTCCTTTTGTTCACAGTGAGGCACCACACTTATGGAACAGTTTACGTCTAAGTATCTGCTTAAGTCTCAACTGAAACCAAATTGCAGTTAAGTATATATTGTGAAAAACAGAGCTATATTGCACAAACCACTGTAAACATTGTCATTAATAGAAAATACTAATATGAGTAAACTGATAAGCTTAGGCACTTTCATTAATGAACCTCATCAGTTCACATATTCAAAGCACAAAGCAATTAGCTCTCCTCAGAACAGCTTCATGTGCAATGCCAGCAAGCAATGCCAACTCCACTTATTATAGAACTGAGTTTTTCAGAAATGTGCACACATGTTTTGTGATAACTTCCTAATTGGAAGTACCAGTGCACACATGTCCCCCAAACGATGTTTGATTAGGTATTAGTACTCACAAGTAACTGTGAATGAATCCCAGGTATTTTCATGCACTAATTATGCATGTACTTGTTCTGTTGCATTTCTGAGAACCAGGTCCAAGAAAATAATCCAACACACCAGCCAGAGGCTATATCCATGGCAGTAATTAGGAGTTCCTTGCTCTGAAACCAGGGCTTGCTACACTGAAATCTGTTACGTGCTCCCTCTCTTTGCAGGGAAATCTCTGTAGAGATAGTCAAACCCAGTGAGTGCATCTGAGTCACTGAAAGAGAATAAACCAATGACATTATGCTGCCAGTGGAAAGACTGGTGAAGAGACCCATGGGACTGCTTTGCATCAGGGCACCAGGCTGCTCCTGGCCTGATGGGAAAAGATGAAGACCCAACAAAGAGCTGCTATAAACTGAGATTCAAGTCTAAGTGCTTAGGAAAACTTAAGATAGCTGTATGTATCACAGCATTTTAGAATTGCAAATAATACTGAGTTTAGCATGCAGTTTATGTACTCTCATAGTTTAGTTATGTATCTGCGTTAGGATTTTCCCCTTTATAACACCTTGTTACCATCCAATATACTGTTATTGTTGAAACATAGAGTGACAGACTCGAGGATGCTTGGAAATCTCTCCACTCAACAGTGAAACTAGAGCTGTAAATAAAGCTCTCTTCACTCCTTAAACCATTTGGGAAACAACTTAATGACAGGTTGACATAAGTAAAGGGAATCAGGCTTTAACCATAAATGGCCAAATGTTGACCTGACAAACTGAAGAAGGAATTCAATGTATTCCTCACATAACAAGGAAAGGATAGCCATCTTATACAGGCATAGAATCATAGAATCATAGAATGTGTTAGGTTAGAAGGGACCTTTAAAGGTCATTTAGTCCAGCCCCCTGCAGTAAGTAGGGAGATCTTCACCAGATCAGGTCACTCAGAACCCCATCAAGCCTGACCTTGAATACCTCCAGGGATGGATGGGGCCTCCACTACGTCTCTGGGCAACCTGTTCCAGTAATCTACCATGCTCATATTGAAGAGTTTTTTTCCTAATATCCAACCTAAATCTACCCTTTTCTAGTTTAAAACCATTACCCCTCGTCCTATTGCTACATGCCCTCATGAACAGTTCTTCCCCAGCATTCTCGGAAGAGGGACACACAGTACAATTATATTTTTAACCAAATAATTAGAAGAGGTGTATCTACTTCCAGCTGCTTTATAATTGTATAAGAACATAAACCAGGACACACTCATAAAAAGAAAAAAAAAAGGAAAGTGAAAGAATGTTGGTGTAAACAGCATGTGTGAAGTCTGACTGCAGAAACTCTTGTGATCAAGGAGACATCCAAGTAAAGGTGGAGGAATAAAAGGCACCACGACCCATGTACCAATATTGGAATCAGTACAGAAAAGGTATTTGCCCTAATTCAAAGCCAATTAAGGTAAACTGCCTGCTTCTAAACCAGGAAAATTTAGGGTGTAATTCTTTTGCTGTGTCTTACTCACTGAACAGTTATATTTAATTATGAGCTGATTGCCTTTGGCTCCCCTCACAGCTGCTGAAGAGTCACCGTGCTGGTAGCCCTAATGCCTTTGAGCTGGCTATCTCTACAGATTTTTTTTAAAAGCTTTTTGCATGCACTTGTGCACATGTACACATACACACATATAACATGGAGTTTTAAGAGAATCATTTTGTACAAAACAAAAATAGCATGCTTTATTAATTATCAAGGTAATTAAGAAGAACAGTTGTTATACATTGGAACACAGTAGAAATCACTTTCACCTGGTTATGTCCTCTGAGACTTTCATTTTCATGTTTAGCCCGAGTTGCCGCAAGCCCATGTCCAGAGATTAAGCACTGAAATGCCCACCAAAGGCTACCCTAGAGAGGTGCAAATCCACAAGTGCTCTGTAATAGATTTAAACATTTATATATATATATATTTTTTTTTTTTTTTTAAAAATATTGAAACTTCTTCCCTGTATGGGGAACCATGTAGCACCACAGTACCTTGAGTTTATCGCCATCACTCCTCTTCCCACACCCAATCTGAATGGTTCAATGACCCAACTACATCCTTCTGACCCAGTACAGTCCACTGGAGACAAATGTAGGTTGTCTCTCTTATTTTCATTTCCAACCAGCTGCAGTACTGCCTTGCATCAATGTCAGCAACTTTGATGATTTGTTCAGTGTACCCTGAGCAGCATTTAAGGCACTTACTCTTTCAAAAAGAAAGTTGAATGCAAGTCCTCTACAGGGACACTGGCCCAAATCTCAGAGCTAGTTGACTTCTATTCTTTTACAGAGGACTTACAGGACAAAACAGCTTGAGACTACATGGACCCAGCTTTAAGAGTCCCCATGAACCCTGTTTCATCCCCTATGCCGCTCCTTAAAGTTCAGCTGTGTTTGGTGAGCTGAGCAAGTGAGAGAGAGACAAACAACTCACATATCCCTCTCCTATCCTGGCATCATTCCAGTGTGCGCCTCCACTGGCTCCCCAAACATATAATCTCACTGGTGCACCTAAATTACACCTCTCACCCAGCTACAGTAGGTAATAATGCCAAAAATAGGGAACAAAACATTGGTACATCACTACTATTCTGTGTGTGTGCTATCTTAAGGGAGTTATGTCAGAGTTTTTGCTCATTTTTACAGCTTCAGGACTGCAAACTCACTTTCATGTCTTCTGCTCACAACTTCTTCCAGTACCCTCTCTGGTAACTGTTGCTTTAGGGTGGGTCTTTACTTCAGGGTTAGTCTGGGTTCTTGCTCCAAGGCTGGTTTTCTCTGCCACGCACATAGGAGAGAAATCCTGTATTGGGTGGCCACAGCAAAAACAGATGAAGATTCAAGATTTTCTTTGGATATGGCCTGGTTTGGCAGGTGCCCACCTTGCAAATGAACACAAAAGTTGTTACTTCTGCCACCCCACCCTGCAGATACATAGAAGGGCCTTGTTTTCTTGCTCCCTTAACTACTCCTTTCAGCACTGGAAGTTGCCTAAATCATTGTATCATTTAAAGACCAATTCGTTCTCATTGCTAGGTTGTGGAAAAATGAAGGGGAAAACTGGTTTTAGTTCCCAGGAATAACAAATGAGGTAACCAAAAATATGGCAGCAGCTGATGGGGAAGGAAGCCCATACTGCTAGGAACCAAAGTCAAGTAGTTGATAGAGCTACTGAGGGACTGTTTCTCTTCCAGCTGGGTTACTGAGTGTGGCAGATAAGAAACTGCTTCCCCATCGTGCACTAATGCAGGAGGCCTGGCAAACAGACGAGGCAAGGTCAAACTATTGGAACAGGATGTGAAATCAGACACTATAAGGGATAACAGCATGTGGTAAAATAGCAGCCACATTTAGAGCAGATGTATCGAGAAAAAGCAGTCTGCAGAAAGACAGAGATGAAGACAAAGGCAGTGGGGTGCATCGACAAAGAAACTGAGTGTAAAAGTGTGAAGGTAGAAACAATGGCATGGGTAAAACAGTATCTGTCTCAATCTCTCTGGGGAAAAAATGGAAAAAGAGATTTACTGGGTTGAGAAACCATTATATCATTTCCTGGCTGTTATAGACATTCAGGTAATGTTATTACAAAGAGAGCTGTACTAATAAGTACATCGTTAAGGGACAGTTGAATGTCCTAGATAAAGAATGTAGAATAAATGTGATGAGTAATAATGGTAGGATAAGTTACTTCTAGATGAGATGGGTGGCAGATTTCTGCACTAAATAACCAAGAAACCCTAGTAGACTGTATGCTGCTTTTATTAGTTTGAAACCATTTTTGAAGATTTGATCATTAAAAATAAAATCCCAAAGACTAAGCAGCTGAATTTGTATTAAATGGAAGAACATGTGAAAGGTCAGCAGGCTTTTCACTGAAGACAGAGCATTATTAGAAATGAAAGAAATTCATTAAATCACCTGATGCCGAAAAGATCTGTACAGTGACTAATAGCAAATATTTCTGCTGTTTGCTTGGTGTTAACTACTTCTTAATGGAGAAGGACATAAAATGACACAAGGAGTATTGTACAAAAGACTGGAGAACTGAGTGAAATTCTGGTCATCAATATTCAACTCAAGAATTTAAACAGGTGCAGAGCATCACTGTTCAGGTGGCCAAAGCAATAGCTAGTTTATCTTGGAGGAAAAAAATAAACCCAACTTGACTCTGCTCAAAGAGAAGAATAAGTAGGTTAAACCCAGATACAATGGAGAAAAGATCTGTATTTTATGTATATAAATATTGGTTTAAGAGCAAGTGGGTTAAAAAATGCATGAAGATGACTGTGCACACATGCAGTGTGGAAGTGGGAATGTGTCTTGCCTTTAGGGGAGAAAGGTTATCAAACCATGTTTTGGTCAAAGCAGGGGCAGAAAACCTATCGAGGGCGAGGACAGAGCTAGACCAGTTGATCTGTTAAGGCTGCAGCAAGAGAGTGGCTCCGAGGCTCAGGAGGGCCCTTCCTGCTTATTGTCTGCTCCAGCTATTGTACTGTCAAACGTGCAGTGCCGCTTATTAAAAACTGCCCAAAAGTAGGGCAAACTGGACATCTTCCTTGCTGTCTCCTTACTAAAACAAATGATACAGAAAATAATAGCACAGAAAACTGAAGACAACATAAGTTCAAAGGTGCAATATTCAGCTGGCACTAATGTTCCAATATTGGACTCCATGATTTTGCTTTTGATGCAGTGCAGGATGCTGGCTATTGGGCTGGAACTGCTGATAATTACATGGCATTGATTTTTTTTTCTGTCTTTCATAGTACCAGAGTCGATTTCCCTCTTTGCTGATGCACAGAGCTTGCCAAAGTGTGTGGGCTGAAGGGGAAGAGCTTGGGCTTTATAAAATGCCCCCCTGGATTGCTAGCAGGGTCTTCAGTTATGAGGAAATAAGGGCTCAGTGCTGCAGAAGGCACCTTGTGTACTGGCCACAGTGCCAGTGATGGCCACTAGCACCAAAGAATTTGTCTGCAAGGACCCCCATTGCTTGAGGTATTTACCCTTAAAGTGTGTCTACATGCAGTCACCCTCCAATGACCACCCTGCAGATGTAACAACTGGCCTTCTGTTTGCTAGGTGGGATACTGATAACAACACCTATGTCACAGCTTGGAACTCAGCAATGGCTCCAAAGTCTTGCTGGGAAGATGCATAAATATTCGAGCAGCTGGTTGCTGCTGAGCTCTGCTGCATTCCTGATATTCTGAGGGAAGCTTAGGTTTAAGACAAATTGGCTCAAATACAGCACAAGGAAATATACTGAAATCATGTCTGCTAAACAAGAGGAGCATTAAACTGAAAAATAATAAACCAAAACAGCTAGGTCAAGAAAGTGAGGGCGACAATGAGGGAATAGTCTAGTGCCACCCCCCTCCTCTTTTGGGGGCTGTAAAAGTGGCTTGGGTGAGAGAAAATCATGATGAAGCACAGAGGGACTGAAGCAATAATTTAGACTATCCTCATGGCTGCTATCCCATAATCTCCTGGGACCCTTCTTCTTGGATATTTTCCACACATACCACAGAGAGGAAACTCATTATATATCTAGAGCCATCAAATGCACAAAATGCTGAAGACTACCTGGATACAGGATTTTATTTCCTCTTTCTATCACAGGCGATTTTCTTTCTGCACCCAGTTGGTTCTTGAATTTGCTTGACTGTTCATTTAAGAACATCTTCATCTGCGTTGCAGAACGGGGAGAGTGTCAGCATGTGCTCTGAGCCTCTGACCAAAGAAGCACCTCGCACCAACGCTATCAAAGCCCAGCAATGCTTGGAGGAGTTTACCAGCTCTTTCAGTGACTGCAAGATTATGTGCTGCACCTGACCAACTGCAAGGAAGGAGTATGTTCACTTTGTACCCTTCCCTGTAAGTTGTAGCATGCATGGCCCCAACTCAAGAGCACGTCATAGCTCAAGCATATTTTTTACTACTTCCAAAGTACATTAAATTATTTAAATGTTCTATAGTTACCAGATGAACTCATTTTTCTTAATCTTAGAATATCGGGGTTATTTGTGAGGAAGGGGAACGCAGGATACCTCCTGTGTGCTTCATGGGCTAGCAGTTGATTCTTGCATGCCCTCTAGTAAGTCACTCTAATTTCCATATGCTTTAAATATAGTCATTTTTTTTTCTATTCTGGCAGCACCATAGAAGACTGGCTAGTTTTGTCTGACTAGCACAGCACTATTTAACATTCAACTGATTCTTACTGTTTAAAGACTCTGGAGACAAATCCAGACAATGGAAAACGTTAGCGGCACCTACAAGGAGGATATCTGGGATTAGTCACAGCAAGACCAGGTCTCATTCATTTACAAACCTGGGATTCTGGCACTCAAACTCCTACCTGCTTCAAACCTCTCTGAGATCAAGATTTTACCTAAATATGAGAATCAGTATGGCAAAAAAAAATCTGCAAATCTGCACTGTGTACTACAGCCCAAATATGCCCCGGAGGAGCCATGGAGCTCCCTACAACAACTAGCTTGCCAAAAACATGTGGCTAACAATAACATCTGGCACCAGTGCATGACTGATGTCACTTCCATGGCAGTGGAAATCCAAGAGGTTATTCGTTTTGATTATTATTCTTTAAGCTCCAACAGTCTAAAAACAGATTTGTGTTGTTTTGGTTTTTTAAAACCGAAATAGAGGACAGTTCGTGACAGCTAGAACAGCAGGTGGCCAGCGAACAATTCATTTTAAAAGATGACTAATTCTCTCCTGTCACACATGAAAGCTATTTCAATATCAAACAAAGAGTCTAATTTTGAGAGGCTGCATTATCCTCCAAGCACTTGAACCCTGAGATCTTCCTTCTTTATCTCACACAAAGTTCTCTTTGCATCTCATGCGCAGCTTCTGTAACATGCTTCTTAAGAGATTTTGAAACAAACTGCTCCCTTGTATCAGGGAGAGTCATCTGGCTGCAAATGCAGATGTATAAAACCTCATTAATTCTAAGGAGGAAGATGTAGTGGTGGTTCACAGTATGAGCTTCAGTTAGAGACACGCGAAAAGGGGAACGTGTCAGAGAGAGGGGAGGAAAGAAGGCTTTATAATTTTGTTCATTTTGAGAAAGTGGAGGATTTCAAGTAAAGTATTGTAAGATTTGAAGGAAAAATTAATATTTTTTTTTCTCTCTTTAATCTATGAGGATAGATCCCAGTGCTATTCAGACAGTTTAACACTGATGTAGTGGCAGAGAGCAATCCTAAAGCCTCTTGCATAGACTTTTGAAGGATTTTGGCAGTAGAGCTCCTCCTACAGGTGGACCTTTCCCACCTTTTCTTAGAAAAAATAATAAATTGGCCGCATGTGTCTAAAGGCTTCTTCCACCCAGCTACTCTGACCACCAGAAAGACACCAAAGAGACGGTTAAGGAACGTACTAGTTGGAACAGCCCATAGATTTGCAATAGGAACTCTGCTCATTGAAGCCTTAGAGGTGTGACTACACTGCTGCCCCATCCTTTAGTCTTGGATGAAGCATAGGGTGGGAAGATCGGCAGATTCCTCTAAGAATTGCTTCAGTGGTTCAGAAGGAGCAATCAAGACAAAGGCTGTGGTCCCACCTACACTGTGCTAGAGGTGTTTGATCACTTTACACATCATTTAAGTCCATTTAAAAGCACTGATGGCACAGTTTCATGGAGACCCTGACTACTTTTGGAAACAGCAAGACAGGGAAAACAAAACTGTAGCAAGTGCCTCCTGAGCACATACAGGTTTGTTTTTCAACAAGTTGGAAGTGCCAAGGTTTGAACAGGTTGTTACCAGAAGAATTAATGGCATATTCTCAACACAGGTTGTAAGCCAATCAAAAGGAGAAACAAAACTTCTTTGTAATTCCACCTGAGACATGACAGGCAAACCTTCACTTCAGATGGTTACTGAGACATGACAGGCAAATCTTCACTTCAGATGGTTAATTGCCACAGGCAACATAAGAAATAGCTGGTAGTGTGGTCCAAGCATGAGTCACATCAGACACTTTTATTAACCTGCAGTCAGCCCTGTCTAAAACTACATAGCTGGTGCATGCCCAATTTGACTGCAACCATTCAGAACATACAGAGGAATCATCGCTTCTAATCATTTTCCCTCCAACAGTCATATACTAAAGCCACATTACTATGTGTTTCATCCATTGTTCATTCCAGATGTTTTTTGATACCATTTTACCTAATCCCACATTGGATTGGACCACAGTCCTTAATAAGCAATTTACAGAGTGCTGAATGGTAAAATTAATACATTCTCACCAGGACCCTGCTTGGCTTGTTGGCTTCCTGGCTTGCTTTGATGCCCAACAGCACACAAGGAAAACTAACAGTGAAACTATACTTGGGAGAAATAATCTGTTTAAATAAATTATCTATAGTCAGAGACACATAATTCATAATATTTAAGAAAAAAAAATAGGAGATGGAACTATAAATGATTAACAGAAACCAAGCAGTAACCTCAGCTCAAGGGAAAAAATAATTCTGTGAATTAATAGTGTGATGCCTGAAGTAAGACTGGAGCAATAGAAGAGTCAGGAGCGCCTGCAAGTTCAAGAGAAGATAAGCATCATCTTTGTACCATAAAGATCCATGAGTGGAGCACAATCCAAAATTGCTTGTGAGTTGAAGTGCTTTCACAAGGAAAGGCAACATCCTTCAAGCCTGGAAGTGGTTACTTTGAGTTACTACACTGACATTCATACCTTCAGCTTGAAGCTAGTGGTTACCAGAATATAAGAGCCAAGAAAAGAGATGTCAAGTGTTTAGCCTCCTGCTTTACTCTCCCTTGCTCAGGTTTGCCTCATTACACCAGGATTTCAGAGCTGTGAGTGGTACATGATTGTGCAGTTGGTGGTTCAAGTTACGGAGTGAGTAGAGCATAAAAGGGTAACTTAGACTGGAAGTCTAGTACTGCGGTGAAAGTGTTTCCATGTTCTTTTAACTTTGATAACAGCAGCAGGCCTTTGAATAAAGAAGAGCACTATATGGCATTTAAATAGCAGATCTAATGTAATTATGTGTAAGTTGGAACAATTATATGAAAATCATGCAATAAAGAAAGGAAGCAAAGCACTCAGCCATCTCAAGCAAATGAAAATGCCAGAAGGGACCTAAGCCTTCATTATGGACTGCTGACCTACTAAATTACATTGCCAGAGCACACGCAAGCCTGCTGTTGACAGTCTAATTCTAGCTTACCTCTGTGGAGAGATGAGAAATCCTTCTCTCAAGGCCATACCAGAAAGCAGATGAAAAGAGCAATGAAAATGAAAAGCTTCATAGGGTTCTGCTATGGACCTTCCTGATGCTGCACCAAAACTTGATTAAGGATGTTTCAGGGGGCTTCATATTTCTCTGGTTATCTCAGCAGAGACACTCTAGGAAGAAATTAAAATAGATAGGTTGCAAGTGCATAAATGAGGATGCTCCCATTAACCCAAGCCAGTTACTCTCATAAATGTAGTCTTCCAAGTTGTTAGTGCAAAGCAGTACAAACTTGCTTAGCAGGGATGTGGGTGATGGTGAGGTTGGACTGTCACTGCTGGAGCACATCTGCACCACACAGGGCACCCCAGAAGAAAGACCCCCTTAGCTAGAACTGGCTTTAGGACAGTGTGAGGCACCAAATCTAAGATGGCTAGCTGTACTGTGGGTTAGGAATTAGGTTAATAGAGCAGCACAGAGGTAAAATACTTAACCACTTTTTGGGACAGGAGAAAGGCCGTGCTGTAGTATAGTTGTACATGCACACTTAAAACTTTTTGGGTTATGTCATATATACAGTACATATACAGTACAGTTATTTTCCTTCTCTGTTTCTTTTTACAGGTTTGGAGCAAGTCTTTTAGCTTCAATATCCACACACAGGAAAAAAATAGGGCCACTAGGCCTACCCACCTTTCCAGGTTGCAGTGATAGTGATGGGTTTGGGCATCATAGCTTTAACAGCAGACCAAGAAGGGTTATCACTAAGCTTTGCTATCCTAGAAAAAAATCCAGACTGCTCTGTCCCTTAAGAGGAGCAGGAAGAGTGTTTTGCTTCTCCTCAAACTCAAGGACTGGTTGTGTGCCTGGTCTCCAGCAAAAGGGGCTGTACAGCCCTTTGTACACCTATGCTTACTTCTGTTCTGGCTGCAGGGGTAATCAGCCACCCCAAGCAGCTACCAGGACAGCAGGGTGCGAGCCCAAAGCAATGACACGCAAAGGATGCTACTTTTAGAAAAGGCAGAATCCCTAAGCAGAGAGGCCACAAGGAACAGACGTGACCCCTCATTCCATTGAGGTGTTGCAGGTCTTCACAAGCCTTGGGCTAAAAGGAGCATAGCATCACTTCCCAGAGACAGTCAGGAGGCAACTGCACCCCAATCTGTGACTGTGTATGACAGTCACCTTCATGCTACCCTTCACAGTTTCTCTGGGGAAATCTTTTACTCTCAAAGAGGATTTCAAAATAGAGAGAAAGGTTTTACAGCTTCATATATGAGGCCAGGAAGAACTCCAAATGTCATCTGCCTTGCAAAAGTCTCTGCAGACTCCTTCAGTTTTCCCTCAGGGTAGATACACTGGTAGTTGTACTTCTTATACCATCAAACCAGTCATTAAACATAGACCATGCCACAGGAAAAATAGTAACAAAGCTTTTCTTGTAAATATATATATAGTGATAGGTATATGTATAGTGATAGATACTGATAGATAGATAGATAGATAGACGAGACAGACGGTGCTTGATTTTTTTTCATGGAGAAGCTATTTTAGGAAGATACTTTTATCTTAAGGGCAGAAATACGAAGGATAAGATTTCCAAGATGATAAAGCTGTCTGGTGTAAGAAAAACTCTTGCAGGTACATCAGTATCGATATATCAGTAAACAGTATTTCCACATTTCAGGCACACACATCTTCACAGCTATCTTTGGGTGAGACAGGAATTGCTAATTAACTATGTCAATTTGCCTATGTTTTTCAAGCTGGCTCACTTAGATCTGCTGATCTTGATGGCTGTGCAGAAGTGCAAAATTTGGGCAGGGGCAGCAAAGACTTGAAAGGTGTCAGATCTGCAAATTGCCACCTACCATTCTGGCTAAAAGGCAGCTCTGAAACAAGACCCCCAGACACTGAAGTTGGGACTCGGAAACATTACAAGCAGAGCAGGAGTACTGCTGGAAGCTGTGACCCCAAGGAAAGCACGTGATGTGCCTGGCTGATGGACGAAGTGATCAGACCACGTAAAGAACAGACCAATGAGGTAGTTTGACAAGATAAACACAGAAAATGGGGTAGGACTAGACAAATAAGTATATAGGAGTTGTTTCCCATGAGTGGTGGCCAAAGGCTTTGATTAGCTTCAAACAAACACTGCCATCACCTACATGGTCTACAGGGGGAACACCTCCTGTGAGTAAAGGGTATTTGCTTTTGCACACTCAAAAATTATGGCTTTTCGAGGCTTCAAAACAAAACACTATACGCTGCTTTCCCAAGCAGACAGCAGTGCCAAAGACCCCTTGTTACATCAGCATATGCCATCCAGCTCTCTTGTATAGTACCAAAGAGATTTTGGGGCACACACACTGACATTTTATTCTCTTTCACAAGTGGCTTATCAATATGTGGGTAGCATCTCATGTCAACACAACACCACAGCCTCACTTGCAAAACTCTCAGAAGCACACGTGGTGAGATAACCTAGCTACCTAGGGCTCAAAAGTAAATGCATGTTCGTAATGTAGAGGCTCTTACTCCTCAAAGGAGATGGTAATTCTGAAAGAGTTTAAGTGAGAAGTGTTTTTCTTATACTATCTTCAACACAATCAGTCTTTAAAACACATACCGATGCAGCACATTTGGGCAGCTCAGTGACTGTGAGGGTAGCAGCCCCACCACGGCATTTGGGTCATACTCGAGGGCAACACCATCTCTTGTGCCAAGACTGATGTAGAGCTGTGGTACACCGTGCAGACAGACATATCTATGTAGAGCTGTGGTTTATGAGAGTGCAGCCTCCATGGGAATGCGGAGGTCAAAGATGGGGAAGGCAGGAGTGAGTACTAACAGCTGAATTAGGCCCCATTTTCTCCGCAAGATGACACATGTCCCTGGCAATAATAGGATTAGCACAACATCTGTCAAAGAGAAACAGGGGATGATCATAATGTCCAGAGTAGAAACAAGGCTTCTAATAGCAAAGTGTGCTAAATAACAGACCTGAGGGATCCCATTTCAATGGGTTATGTTTAAAATCAGACTCGTGCTAGAATGTTTTCCTGGATCCCAGTACTAGGTAAGGCTGCTGGGCAGGGAGAAGACTCTGACATAGGCAGGCTAAGGTGGATTTTAGGCTGTTACTGTTCCAACAGATTAATGTCCTATTTTATGTGATGCCGAAATTATGATGTTTTCTTTACCATCACTCATGCCTTGACACACAAAGCTTGATCCCAACAACCCTCAAAAAGCTAAAAAAAAACCCCCAGGAATCTTTCCTGTCAATGCAATGGACTTTGTTTCATGTCTTTACTTTGCATTTCAATTGGAATTTTCTAGCCAGTCAAACATCAGAGAAGAATGTTGCTATGGTTCATATACTATCATGATTTTTTTTCAACTGGAGACAAAACAGCAGCATTTTCAGATGGAGTTAATTCTGCATTAAACACAATTAATTCTTTATATGTGCCTCCAGAAATGATAAAGTATTCATTTCCATAATACACCCTCACTTCAGAAGCATCAAATGTGTGCCAGCTCTGTGTCTTTTGAATAATGAAATCACCACGTTTGGTATGAAAACATAGATTACAGCACTTTAATTAAGACAGTTCTGGAAAAGTGAACAAATATCAGAGCAAATGTTCATCATTAAATGAAAGACAAATTGCTACATTTTGTTTGTATAGTTTATCTATTTGGCGGGGGAAGACATGTCCTAAACAAAGATAGCTTTCTTCCTGCTATTCCTAGAGTGGAGCCGTATTTAAAGGTGCAGGCAAGACGGGTTTTAATCACAATATTTGGCTTATCAAGTGTACCCTGGAGCAGGAGAGAGAGTATATGGCACCTACTTAGAAATGGCCCCTCTCTCTTCTCTATATGCAGATCCAGTGTTAGGAAGTCTGGCTCTCATTTGCTTTCCAGCACAGATGAGGAAGCCAAGCTGCTTATGTAGGAAGGGATATTAGTATTATAATTCAAGCTGGTGAAATTCAGATTTCTTATCCTGGAGGGAACTTCAAGGCACTGGCATTTGGTTTCATCCTACATCACAAAAGAAAGGAAAAAACCCAAAATTAAAACAACAACACTTCACACTGACTGTTCTTACATACATTACAGTTCCAGCTGTCTCACTGTGAAGCAAATGAGTGTGATAATAAAGTCAAACCGAAATGTTGCAACCTTTTATCAAGCAAATATTTTGATTATTTCCCACAAATATTTTGACACAGCCATGGTATACAACCATGACTTCATTTAATTTCCTTCAAATAGCATTTGCTGACAGAGAGCTGTTACATTTACAATTGTTGACAAGCTCTGATTAGAAACTAACTGATCTGTTAATCATGAGTGAACAAATGTATTTCTCTGCCAGCGACACATGGCCAGGTCTTGGGATGCCTAAACCTCACCTAGACCTAGAAGCAATCTGGCAACAGACTGAGGCTTCTGCACACAGGAGATAGGACTCTACCCAGCCTCTCCAGGCAGTGGACTCCTCCAGGTGGGATATCATCTGGTCCGACAATGAGCTTTCTATCCTTGACTACCTACCTTCTGCTAATGTAGTTGTGAAAGGATGAATTAAAAAAAAGGAAAGAAAACCATATTTAGTCTCCCACAAGTGTCTGAAATATATTTTACTTAATCTTCTTCAACATTCTTTCTGCTTCAGCAAAGTCTTTCAAAGGCTCATATTCCAAAAAGCATATTGACTGCAGCATACTCTTCTCTAGTCTGTGATTGATCTTGTTGTTTTCTCCTCTGCTTGCTTGTGTTTAGATGCATTACCTTTACACTTTAAGGCCCTCAGGGTATTATCTGTCACACCCCATTTACCACCCATCTTTGTGGCCATCAGCGGTGCTGCCTAAATAACAAAGACTACAGTGTTAGCAAAGTCAGCTGAAGAGAAAAGGAGCCTCCAGATGCCCAGAGAATGAGTGAGGATAGAAACATGGTGGGGGAGCAGAGGCTGAGGATAGCAGCCAGTGGAAAACTCCCTAATCCTGACCAGTGGGTGGAATATTGGTCCCCTGGGGTAAGCTGGGGTGCACTGATTCAGCTGAGGCCTGGATGGTACAACTAGATGTACCACCAAGGGGACACAGGGACTTCAAACTTTCTACCTGGAGGCATCAGTCCCTATTCACCCCCCTCTCCAGTTGAGCACCTCATGGACATGCCCCAGCTGGGAGTGTGGTCAGCACAGGCTGCCTTGGTGGAGGGTAGGGGACATCTTCCAGTTAGGCACCCCAAGCTGGAAGGGATGAACTAGAGCCAACCTGCCAAGTGGGCAGCACCCACATGCCACAACGCAGGCACTGACAGCCACAGCCATGGGTAGCACTGCTCCACACAGAAAGCAGAAACTGTCACTGAAATTTTGTTCACAGATGGAGAACAAAAGCAGGAAGCTTTCAGAAAGGAGGAGTTCCTCTTGCCATACCACTGGATGGAGCTAGCAAAGCTGGACCCTTGTCACTGTCAGTGCCCTTGGGTATATAAATAATCAGTAATGCAAAGTAACAGGATGAAATGAAGTACTGTTCAAGTTTAATGCCTGGGAAATCACCAGACTCTTGAGAAAAAAAGTGAAAGGTTATCTTAAATACTTTAAATGCAAAGTCACCATTTCTCTTTCCCTCTGTATGGTTGGTAGATTATTTGTAGTTGATGTCAGGCTTGGATAAGATTTGGTTGCTCACATGTTATCACAAGATACTTGGTATTCCACCATAAAAAACAGCAAATGATGAGAAGAACCCTCTAAGAGAAAGTGGTTAAAGTCAAAATGAAATTAAATAAAATTAAATAAATAAATAAATAAAATAAATTTCCCAAAGATCTTAATAAGCAAACACCAAAGAGCAGCAGAAGTGCAGAAATGGATCTGGGCACTCCAGTGGGAGCGAAGACATCTGTCCTCATATCACTGAGAAATGGGGTGGGACAGAATACAGTTCTGATTAGATCAGCATCTAAGATCAGGGAGATACTGCCTAATTAACACAGTTCGAATGGTAATAGGCAGGGATCACAGAATCACAGAATCAAGGATAATCAAAGCTGGAAGCTGCACTGAAAGTAGCTGCTCACAAGTTACTCAGACAAATATTAAAATGAAGAAACCTGTGGAAAAACTGAGAATAGTGAAGAAAAAATTATAATGAAATAACAATAGCTTATATGTTTCTAATGACTCTTGGCCCAAAGGTACCCACAATATTTTGCAGCATAATAAGGAAACTAATTAAGAGAGGTCACTTTACCCAGCATTGAAATGGAGTTGCCTCTTGTGTAAGTATCTGCTTGGTAACATCAATTACTTAGTGCACAACAGCAATAGTACGAAATTGCTTAAGTCTGGAAGCATAAAATAATACCAAAACAGTCTGAACCATCTGGTAGACAGGTCACTCAGCCTGGGTCCAGGTTTGATTAGGAAGGAAGTTTGAGCTTATCCATTTAAAAGCTGTATTGGTGAGAACCAAACTCTCTGAAGTCTACAGTGCAGAGATGTCTGTGCCTGCACTATTCTACCTGGAAGAAGTGAGACAGGTACTTTTAGGACACAATTCATGTGATCAACAACAGACATTTATTTTAAAATGAGATTAATCACATCCTAAATGTATAATCACATCCTGGCTATAAAGGGAGCCTAAAGAAGCATTTTGAATGTGAAAAGCTTTATTGTAAATGTCTTTATTTCTGTCAGATGAAGGCCATTTGATGCATATAGATACTAGATGCTGTGTGTAAGACACCAGGCTTTGCTGGGTTGATTTTTTGGTTGATTTTTTTTTTATTTTAATGAATAGAAGGAAAAGGTGCAAAGTTAAAATGTCTGCAAGATAGGAAAGTATATGCTTTTCTGGTGATCACTTACTTACACTTAAGCTGATGCTCATGTTTTTCTGTGCTCCTCACCTTCATACTTCTTGCTGTTGCAACATTCTTTTATTTTCTGTACAATTTCATACTTTGTATGTTGGGTTGGCTCTCTAAGTGTCAAATCACTGTATTATGGGAGAAAAGAGTTTAGGATACTTGGGGAAATACTATAAAAGCCACAACCCCTTTCCTCACACTTTCTGTTCTCTTCCCCCACCCCCCACCCCT
>VZTU01028260.1:253852-280213 GCA_013400835.1 Zapornia atra
CCTCCACTCCACTCCACTCCCCCCCACCCCTTTATTTTGAGTTTTAGATCAAGGTAATAACTGCTCTGGGGGGACGCAGCCAACAACGAGGACTGCCAGGCATAATTTGAGCAGACATTAAGGGAAATAAGGAGAAATCTGGTAGGCAGACTTTCTGGAAGAAGAAATAGCTGCAGCAGAAAGATAAGCTTTCTAGAACAACCTTCAAGGTGTTTTGGGAATGCGCTGTGATTTTAACAGGCCATGTTGCTGAATTGGACAAACTGCATCTAGCTGAGCCCTGCTTTGATGCCTTTGTGCTTATTCTTCCAAAATGGAAATATGTGTAAAAAGCAATGCTTCTACATGCTCTCTGAATATGGTGACCTGGATAAATAATAAAAATGACAATAATAACTCCCCAGAGATGGTGTGAGAAATAATGGCTTATGGGACTATCATGATCCTTGGTAATATGCAAAAACCACTCATTTCTTAAAGCTTCCTACTCTTTTTGAGAGTTACTATTTTCTCTCAGCTTTATCTTTTTCAAGATTATTAAAGAGGATTTGTAATTGAACATAAATTAACAATTATGCTTAATATTCACAAGAGGCAAAAATGAGTACTTACATATTACCTCTGAGTAGCTGATTCTGAAGATGCAACCAGAAGTACTACAGAATCATTGGGAAGCTCTTTTCAACAACTCTGATGACATTAAATCTTTATATCTTTTATGTTTACAAGAAAAACTTTCATAGTGGATAGACACTAAATATATAGTTATGTAAGGACATAGAGCTGAGTCGGAGTGAGTTCAGAGGAGGGCCATAAAAATGATCAGAGGACTGGAACATGTCTCCTATGAAGACAGGCTGAAAGAGTTGGGGTTGCTCAGCCTAGAGAAGAGAAGGCTCTGGGTAGACCTTATTGAAGCCTTCCAATGTCTGAAGCGGACCTCCAGGAAAGCTGGGGAGGGACAGTTTACAAGGGCATGTAGTGATAGGACAAGAGGTAATGGGTTTAGATTAAAAGAGGGTAGATTTAGATTAGATATGAGGAATAAATTCTTCCCTGTGAGGGCAGTGAGGCCCTGACACAGGCTGCCCAGAGAAGCCTTGGAAACAAGGTTATGAACATCCAGTAGGATTTTTTTAAATGTATTCAGAACAGATGGTATGACAGGTCCATGTCCTCTATGCAAGAAAGACCAGAAGCTGGAAGAATGCTGTATTTTCAGTTCATTAGGTTTGGACCATCTCGCTGTGGTGGGTGATTTTGAATAGAGTAAATTGAGGTCCTCACAGAGCCTTCGTGAGTCAAAGCATCTTGGTCCTCTCTGGTTTTTAAAATTAATTCATGCAAAGGCCACAAGTTCACCATTGCCTCATTCTGCCAGTCAACCCTATCTGCCCATACTCTTCACTGTCCCCTTGCACTTGAAAGTCTGTGTGATTGCCATCATCGTTAAATAGCAATTTACCAGTCAGATCCTGCTTTACATTTTTAAGTGCTCTTACAAGCTTTCTTTAATCACTTTTTTCCCCTGGCAAAACCCTTGGGAGCACAGTCATCACTATTTTACAGGTGCTGCCACCAATCTCTGACATATATAGAGATTAAATGACCTGATCAGTGCTACAAAAGAAACCAGTATCATAGGTAGGACTGATAATCAGAAGTGTCTCTCACTCTTCTCCCAGGGTTATGATCACAGATTTTACTTTTCCTGCTTGAAAATCAGACCTGAGGAAAATAAATTAAAACCAGAGTCTGCATTGAGGACTCACTAACAACATGAGAGCTCTAAATTTATGAGAGAGGAGATAAGGATAGTGCTACACATAGAAAATGGAAGAGCTGTCATGTGGCCCTTGGGCTGGGTGAGGTTTATCTCATCTAGTATTAAAACCAAGATTCAGCAGTAGGTTGTAGATACCAATTGTAGAAAGCAGCTAAACAAACCTGGGTGCCTAGCACCATCTGGAATGCCCTAGGATTTCTGAGGTATCTGCATGAGGCTGACCTGCTCTGAAACATCAGCTTCATCACAGCAACAACAGATCCTGAAAAAAGTTGTTATTGTCTTGCTTATTGAGAATAGCTGCAGTCCTGGAGCCACTGGAGAGGAGGAGCAGTCCTCTAGGCTTTCTGGGGGTTGTGGAGGACCCTGTGATGATCGAAACGGTGACTAGAGCCTAGACAGGAAGGCCAAGCATAGGACACAGTGGATGGGTTAGAGCTGTGGTGATATGTTGGGACCAGTGCATTCACCCCTTGCATGCACCGTGTGAGACTCTGGACAGTCACATTGGGTCAAACCCATGAAAGGGATTTTGGCACCTAAAAGCTAAAAACTAGAATGCACTGCTTCAAAATAGGATTCTCAGTGATCAGCACACTAAGTTTTGAGGCAGGGGAGGAAATTCCAAAGGAAATTCACCTAGCAGGAAATTCCAAAGGGGCGGGACCATCCTCCTCCTTCAGATGCAGACACCTTCATGAAGCCAGGATCCCCATCAGGCACCTACACAAAGGGATCCCTTTGGGGCAGGGGCTGACAGCTGCCTCAGTCTTTTAGAAGAGGCTGGAGGGCAGTGTCCTTGCCATTTCCATAAAGGACAGGAGTAAATTCTCCCTTGCCTGGGAAGCAATGGACCACGGTACCACCATGAAACAGTGCAGATTCCTGTATTTTCCCCTTTCCAAGACAGTGCCTTAGGCAGAGAGCTGAAAGTGAACCGGGGAGGAAAATGGCATCTTCATTTTTGTCTGTGATAAGAAACATCAGGTCTCTGGTGCTGAACTGATAGAGCACATCAAGAGTCTGATCCCAGAAGGGTTGTCTGGGGCTCCAGCTGCACACGCTGCACACGCTGTATGAAAGTATCCCTGGAGAAAGCTGTACACTGAGTGAGATGCAAACACTGAAAACAAGGGACGCTCCTGAGGTAAGTCATGGCTTTGCCTGTTCTCCACAAAATTCCTACAGAACTGGAGGTTACAAAATTAAAACCATCCCCCGACCCAAAATCACCACTGCAACTGTGATCCACAGCACAGATCCATCCATTCCAAATGGATGTTGTTGTTGTCCTCCTTACACTCCTGCCTAAAGCCAGTAGCACAGATAGGAGATGTATAAGTAGCCTCAAACAGCCACTGTCCAGTGGACATTCGCAGCCTGAACCCATTTCCAGGGACTTAACCCAGCTCTCAGCAATGGGATGAGTTTCTTTGCAACCTGTGCATGTCTGGAAATAGCAAGAGTATTGCTGTAATCACAGTGGTGTAAGTATCTTCAAGGGTTAGGGAGAAGTGACCACATCTATTAGACCAACTACTGCGTGCAGGAACAGAAGACTTCCATCAGGGCTTTTTAAGTACCTCTCTTCTGCTGTGTTGCTGTACACAAATCTCAAGCCAAAGCGTGTTGTCATCCTTGGAGGGTATTAATTCAGGTCAAAATTGAGATTAATGACCCTTTTTCAAGAAATTACACATTCTAGTGTAGCACTTGGTCTGAAGGCAAATTTACCCATGTTGTAAAGTTCTGGGACCTCTGGAAAATTATCTCGTACAATCACTGGATAGCAGCCCAGGAGAATTGTGGTTTTGGCTAGGGTTACTAATACTTATCTCTGAATGATGGATCAGCTATGTTATGCAGTTCATATTTCTCATAAAACTTTTGCTCATAAATCAAGAGGGCTACAGCCTCTTAGGTACTTCATCTAATGAAATATAGATTAGTCTGTGAGAAGAGATTTTTGGAAGTCAATTAGATGAAAGTCAGTCTGTCTCAGTCTTCTCACCAGACCGCTCTGCTAAAAAAAAACCCAAACCAAAACCTAAAACCAAAACCCCAAACCACTGAGTAGGATACACCCATTAAAAAGGTATTAGCACAGGGTTATTTCTTGGAGTCAAAGTGAGAGATTGTTTTTCACGTATAAGCAGGTGAATACAGGATTCGGATTATAAACTGCTTAAACTGTTACTGAGGTGCAAAGTAATGTCCTAAACGTCCTACTTATTGAAATCCTACAACCACATTAAGTCTGCTTGCTTCCCTAGAGGTTGTCCAATATGGAGGGTAACCTTGTAATGCTGTCAGAACATGCTGACGCAGCGCAGCTTACACCTACCTTGCAAAAACAGTGAGTATACAATTACAAAATTAGGATACCCAGCTCAGCACACAGAAACTGGAGATTAATAGTTTCACATCCACAGCGTGTAGGCTGCCCAGCCCTCACTTTAAGGCATCTGAATCTCATTTTCATGCTCATATGACTCCATTGTTCAACTTGGTGTAAATCAGAACTGAAGCAGGAGTAAGCGAGGTCTCCTGAGAGTGGTTCTCTCTACAGGAAAGCCACATACAGCCCAGCTGTCATGTGGCAGCAGTGGAAACCTCACAGGCACAGGGAACAGAGTCAGTTCTGCTCTCTTCTCTGCCCTCACGATGTTTGCTCTCAACAGCTTCCCGAGTGTTAAGAACTCCCAGCTCCCAAACACCGACACTTTTCATGCTCAGACAAATCAGGGAGTGAGGTAACGTCTGCAATGTCCCAGCGCAGGCAGCAGGGCTGGGCGTTTCACAGGCACCAGCAGAGAGAGAAGAGCTGGCCAGAAAAAGGCAATGCCAGTGGAGGGGTGGGAGGTTATGGGCAAGAGGGGAAGGCAGGCCCTAGGAAAGACAGCAGCAAAGGAGGAGGGGATGTGTACTGGGGGAAAGCAGATAAAGGACCCCCAAGAGAATGGTGGGCACGGTGTAGGATGTATACAGAGGTTAGGACAGACTGACATCAACCACTGCAGGTCCACTAACCACTGGAGTTAGTAGAGTGATGTTAATTTACAATAGCTGTCATGTGTCCCAGGAAGACATTATGGGATAGACTGTGAAAACACTGCACCCACAGAGCAGACCCTTACTCTGCCAGTAGCTCTGAGGACTGGAGAAGAGGTCATCCAAACAGGAGTAAGTAGATGGCTGGAACAGTGGCTGGAAGCTGGAGAGAGCATATTAATAAAGGATCTTCATTCTCCCTAAAGGACGTAAAGGAGAGAGAACAGATTTCCTGAGAGACCCAGCCAGAGATGATAGAAGAGCACATTTCCAATTATCTACTCATATGAAAAGTGACTAGTGGGTGTCACTCACAATCAGGCTTATAGAAACAATGCTCTGTACCTTTGAGCACGACATCTCTTGCCAAATTCAAATAACAGAAGCATAATCACTGTGTTCATTTCTCCCAGGAAGCATACTCTTATAATTTTTTAGATGAAACAGATGTCCAGGTACAGTAGCTCATACCACCCCAGCCCATAGCAATTTCTTTGTAAGAAAGTTTGGGAATAAATAATACTGTGAGAATCTCCATATATTTTCTACTTCAATTTGATACTGCAGGGAACAGTTCGAATTTGTTCCTCTCACAGAATCACAAGGTTGGAAAAGACCTTTGAAGATCATCAAGTCCAACCAATCCCATCCTAAGCTAAACCACATCCCTACATACCTCATCTACCCTTTTTTTGAACACATCCAGGGAAGGTGACTCAACCGCCTCCCTGGGCAGCCTGTCCCAGGCCCTGACAACTCTTTCAGTAAACATTTTTTTTCTTATGTCTAATCTAAACCTGCCCTGGTGCAGCTTCTTGCCATTTCCCCTTGTCCTATCTCCTGTCACCTGGCTGAAGAGACCATCACCCACCTCTCCACAACCTCCCTTCAGGTAGTTGTAGGTGGTGATAAGGTCTCCTATGTCCATGAATCTTGAGGGATCTGTATCTACCACAGGACCACCAATCTCTGCTCTGGCTCTCTAAGAAGATGGCAAAACAATCTGAGGACCCCTCTCTGTTATGAAAAACTGTGGTGCAAATTCAGTAGTCTCCCTGCAGCTTTTCAGAAGGACACAGTGCAATCAGAGGCTTAACTTGGAAAGAGAAAAGGACACTTTTTGGAGACTTTCTCTCCCTGGCTTTCTCTCTTGTCATTGCCAGTTCCTAGCTCAATTTGAAAATAGCACGTACTCTGATGTTAATATATGATCCTCTCTAGCCTTGTCCTATATTTAACGTTCAGGTCTTAAATGTATGTGTGCCTGTAGACTCTCTTAGAAAGAACGTAAATTCCAAGCTCATTTCATTGTCTTCTGTTCTCCTTCTCTTACTGATTGTGGTAAGAACTTGGCCAGGTATTTATTTTTAACTTAACTATTTGCCATGCAGTGCTGTGGCTGTGTACACACACAAAACTGCATAGAGTCAAACACTACCTGCAGCACAGGATGGTATGTAAACTTCTCAAAAGAGAGTCCAAATTTCAGGGCTGAATGCAAATAGAAGTGTTCGCCAGAGCATGACTGCTACCAAAAGTAAAGACCAGCATTAATGAACAAAGTTTTCTTCAAATAATTAAGCAAATGGCAAAAGGAATAAATGACAAGACTGACATTTTAATAGAGAAATTTCCTTCTGAGTCACTGCTGTGGGTTGTGAATTGTGTTGGGATTCTACTCAAAGGGTGTTGATTAACTTTTTGCAAATTGCTCAGCAACATGTGCCATTTAACACACTTAGTTCATATGTTCATAAACTATTTGTTTCTTCTTTTTTTAATATGTGATTTTTTAGATTTCTTTGCAGTTTTTTATTTTCCTTAGATAGCAGATGCTCCTGAAAATTTCTAGAATTAAAAAAAAAAAAAAAAAGAATACAGAAGGCAAAAATTAACAAAAATTGTGCTGGAAAGTGAGGTTTTCCACCAAGCTGGAGATGCCTTCCTCTGTCATTTCTAGATAATATTTATTATCCATTTTTGGCAGATATGTCTATACAGTGTGTAGATGTGCTAGACTTATCACGTGTCCTTTCCACCACTCATTCCAAAACATTAATTTATTTTTTTGCATGTTGTTTTCCAGCTTGTATTAAATGTAGCCAGATGCAAAATATAAGTACCTAGGTCCCAATCATTGCTATTTGTTCTGCCCAAGGGCCTGTTACTATTACGGTTTAGTATTTATGGAAAAGAAGCACTCAGGTTTTTTTAACATAATATTTGAAAAGTCCAGTGCAATCAGCTGCATGTTGTAAGTGATCAGAGGCTGACACCAAATATTGCAAAGAGTAATGGGGACTACAAAACTACCTGAAAGGAGGTTGTGGTGAGCTGGGGGTCAGCCTCTTCTTGCAGATAACTAGCAATAGGACAAAAGGAAATGGCTGCAAGTTGCACCAGGGGAGGTCCAGGTTAGAAATCAGGAGAAATTTCTTCTCAGAAAGAGTGGTCAGGCATTGGAATGGGTTGCCCAGGGAGGTGGTAGAGTCACCATCCCTCAGGGTGCTGAAGGAAAGGTTGGATGCGGTACTCAGGGACATAGTTTAGTAAGTAATATAGGTGGTAGGAGACAGTTAGACTAGATGATTTTGGAGGTCTTTTCCAACCTTAATGATTCTGAGTCTATGAGAATAGCAAACAATGATAGTAACTTATCAGGAGCCTTCTCAGTTGCTACTGACTGACAGCTATAGTTGATAAAATGAGAAAATGTTAAATGCACAAATAAATAATAGTGGAGAAATAGAAACCCTAGTGATAAACAT
This sequence comes from Zapornia atra, assembly GCA_013400835.1. Taxonomy (NCBI): domain Eukaryota; kingdom Metazoa; phylum Chordata; class Aves; order Gruiformes; family Rallidae; genus Zapornia; species Zapornia atra. The sequence goes on from VZTU01028260.1 coordinate 261,458, forward strand.
TTCTAAAATCAGATCATTCTAGGAAGATTTATGACAAATGTTATACATGTGCTTTTCAGTGAAGCACACATCCATGTCACCTGGTGAGCTAGGAGGGACAATAGCAGATTAGGATAAATACAGCACTCTAAGCATGATTTCATCACTCCTGTAATATTTAGGCAGTCCAATAACCTAAATGGGATAAATAAGGTGATCTCAGAGATCCCACTGCCTCACACACAATTATACCCACTGCATTACAAGAGGGCAGAATTCGTATTTCTGAACCTCGTGACATTTTGATAAATTGGAGATTTCAGAGCTACTGAAAAACTGCAAGTAATTCCATCAATGCCTCCTATTTTTAGCCTCTTTAACACCAAGCTATGTGTCAGTCCTTCACAGCCAGAATGTTACCTATCATGTGTCCAGTCATCTGCTTAAGACCCCCACTCTCACAGCAAAGAATATCTCCACCAAAATCCAATATGTGTTCAGCACACAAGAAACCAGTGTCATGATTAAGAGTTTTGAGTCGCTAGCCACATCTTGAACTTTTGTTGGAGAGTGCATGTGGCAGACAATAATAAGAAAAGTTCACTGCTGTTTCCTAAAAAGTAGAATTGGTGCCATTTGTGAGGGCTTTCTTTACCACTCCCACACTTTATCCGGTCTGAGCACTGCACAGGATTTAGATGTTTCACTTACTCAGCGGTCAGGGAATACTTTGTACTAACACTTTTTGCCCAGTGATTTTCTGGCATGAATAATGAAGTTGCAAGAAGCCATATGCTTTTTCTAATTATCCATTATCCTCATTATTCAGCCCCTGTCTGATTATCAATTAAAAAAATTAGGCTCAGCACAGAGGTTTAGATTCAGCAATGAATTTTTCAGGTTACTTTAGGTTAACTTAAAAAGAAAAAAAGAAATCTCACTGGCAAATTATACATTTATTAAGATAAATTACTGAGTTCCCTCAGGGGCATGAAATTAAAAGTAATGTGTTGTGTGAAAGGTTACAACACAAGGCTGGGAGATTTTTTCATGAACTTCTGCAACTTCCACTGATGCTTTGAATTTATCTGGGACACATTCACCCCAAAAATGCGGGGGATTTACAAGCAAAGATAGAGATGTGAACATAGAATCATAAAAAGTGTTAGGTTGGAAAGGACCTTTAAAGGTCATCTAGTCATCAACCCACTCTACTTAGCACTTGTCAGGCTGCATCTGGAGTCCAGTTCTGGTCCTCACAACTCAAGAAGGATGCAGAGAAAATAGAGGGGGTCCAAAGAGGGCCATGTAGATGATCAAAGGGCTAGAGAATCTGCCCTGTGAAGACCAAAGGAATTTGGTCTCTTATCCCTGAAGAAGAGAAGACTAAGACAGACCTCATCACAGTGTTCCAGCACTTAAAGGGCAGCTACAAAGAGAATGGAGACTGTCTCTGCACAAGGAGCAGCATGGAGAAGACAAGGGGCGATGGGCAAAGTTGCACTGGAAGAGGTTTCATCTCAATATGAGAAATTTCTTACAGTTAGAACAATCAATTACTGGAACATCGTCCCAGGGACAAGGTGAAGATCCCACTACTGGTAGTTTTCAAGGTGCCATTGGAGAAGGTGTTATATAACCTCTTCTAGGCAGGTTGGACCTGATGTTCTTTCAGATCCTTTCCAACCTGGGCTAGTCTATGATTCTATGAAGAAACACATAATAAAAAGTTCTAGTGGTTTGTTAGTTGGGGTTTTTTTAATTTTGGTAAACATTTTAGGGTAGGATGATCACATTTTTCCAGACGGGATAAAATCATGGGGTACTCCTGAAGGCTTTAGAGACACACATTTGGCCTAAAGCCAACCCCACAACCCAGGCTTCACTGGTGCTCTGAAGCCACTCTGGTGTTTCCTTCATACTCCCGTGCCAGAGTATTCACACTGTCTGATTGTATGTCCTTATATACAGCACAATTCAGAGCACCTAAGCAAGGAGCTCACTGCTATCTGTCTTCTGGCAGCCTCTCTAAAAGACTCTTCCTCCTCTCCAGCAGACCCACAGAGTTTGCTCATCCATTTCTCTCTCTCTCTATTGTAGGTCTCGGAGGAGTCATGCTAGTGAAGTCAAGCAACTATTGTCAGCAGCCTGCATGGATTCATGAACCTTCCCCTTGTGTTGAGCACTCCACTGCCACACTGTAAAATTTGGTTCAGTGTCTAATGACTGATGGCTTGATTTTTTTTTTTTTTTACTAAAATGTGAGATGAAAAATCTGATGTGCTTCCCCATAACAAACTGGGTATGAAAGATGTGCAGAAGTTAAAATGCATCTGGGAAATAATTTATGAAAAAGTACTAGGAAACACTGCCACCAGACAGAGTGCTTTCTGGATACGTGACACACTTTGTCTCCTACACATGAAGGGATTTAACAAAGAGCCTTGTAACGCAGATGAGAGGTGCTGGAAATGCACTGAAAGTAATTGCACATGTCATTCTGGTTGTGTGAAAGCAATGACAGATCCCAATCTATTCCTCTGGTCTCATTGCTGAACCTCTAATGATGAGATGGACCTACAATGAAGAAGGGATGCAAAAACAATTGTCAGGGCGTAACAGGTTGCACTCAAGCAATTGCAGAAATTATGGAACTGGTAAGGCATCTCCTGTCTCCAGACAAGAAGGTTGGCCCGAATTACACAGCTAGCGAGCTGGAACCATACTCCAACTGCATTCACCAAGATGATAGAAATCCTCAACTCTGACTAAGCAGGACTAATCTCCAACCAGTCTGGAGATGGATGATCTCCATATCAAATACTTGCTTATGAAAGTTCTGAATAAGATGTATGGCAAGTAACTTCATCCCAATTCACATTTATAATATATCCAGCTGAACAATACCATTATCCTAAAATAACCAAGGAAAAACATTACATAATATTACAAAATTTTGCCTTGTCCTCTGTTTACTACCTCACAAATTGTTAAATTTCATTTCTTCCCTTTAAACTGATATTTGTATTTTTTTAACCTTTTACAGGTATTTTGACATCTTTTCTGGAGACTTTGAATAATGTACAAAGGGGAGAGCCAAATCTGACAAGATAGGGAATACTGGAAGGCAAGATATGAGCTAAAATCCAGGAAAGGAGCTTTTCTATGACCTCTCACTAATTTCTGACATCACAGAAGTTTGCAAATAAGCCACACAATATTATCCCAACATATGCTGCTCATGCTATGCAATGAGAAATAAAGGAATCATACCTATGACTACTGAACATCCTCCCTATCCTTGCTTGATGTGGAGAAGAGCCTGATCGAAAACTGCCTGGATTCCTCCCATAGCCTTCCTGGTTCTCTTAAACAGCCTCAAAACTTTTGCTCATCTTTCTGAGCTCTGGAGTTTTACTAAGTTTAGATTCTGAGGAGAAGAAAAGTAATTTTCCCAGAATTTCATGCAATAAAGATTGGGCAGAATGTAGTATCCACAGTTAAGAGCAATTGCTCCTCTAAGTTGTTTCTCCACTTTATCTTTGCAGTTTGTTGGCAGGTTGCTACCTCTTGAGAACTAGAAATAAGATTTTCCAGTTTGCAATTTCTGTAATTAACAAAATATTCAGATGTTTAATGGATTCTTTTTGCTTTTTAGCCATCTTATTTCATTTGGCATTTCCTTTGATCTCAAACTTGTCTCTTCCAGCTCCTCAAACAACATTACTTCCCACAGAGAATGAGTCTAATCTGACAAAAGTAATTTGCCTTTCCATAAAATATTTCAAGGATTGAACATTTCACTAAAGTTGCTGAGAAGGCTCACCAGGAGTATATGTCATTCTGTGCACATTGTTGACTTTATAGTCATATGGAGGGCTAAAAAAAATGTTTGCTGGTGTAGGCCAGAATGATTTTCTGCCTTGTAAAGTGCATTTTGATTTTATCTTACTTTTCACAATCACTTTTTCAGTTTGGAACAATCAGAATCATAGAATGTATTGGGTTGGAAGGGACCCAAAGCCAGATTTTTCTTGAGCTGGCTTATTTTTTATTAGAATTAGTGGTATTTGCATTAGACAATGAAAATTCTGCAGAACTTTGTAATTCCTTTGCATCAGTTTGAAAGGGGCTGACATTTTGGAAAGACTTTGATTTCTGCTACAGTAGTGTAGAAACAGACTGACAGTTATCCCTCCAGTTATGGCTTTGCAAAGAACCATATGAGCTCTCACAGCCAGGGACTAGAAATATAATTTGTGGACCTATCATGTCATCTGCACAGAAGGTAAGTATCAATCTCATTCAACCAGCTGTGAAACTAAACATGCTTTTATGAAAGTGTGGCACTCTCCCTCCATTCGCTTTATAATACCGTGTGCAGGGAATAATGTGCAAAGCATGTATAGAAGTCTGTAAGCAGGGGCTTCCCAAGCCTGGGCCAGGGAATATGGCTGCTTTGCATGGTGAAAAGCTGTTGCTAGTCACCCTTGCTCTGTTCTCCCTGATTTTGTCGTGGAGCTGTACTGTGATTTCCAGTATGGGTAGAAGGGGAGCAGAGGAGGTGAGCAGAGCGTGGTGGAACACAACCAGGTTGAATCTATGAGTCTGAGGCATAGGACATCTCACATCTCAGAGGCACATGTGAACTGAAGGAGCAAGTATACCAGAATATGAGCCTTTCCAGGGTGAAGTTGCCCAGGAACAGGTCCTAGCCCCACTGTAATACCAAATTGGCTGAGGGCCAAAGTGGGAAGGAGATGACTCAAAGGTCAAGGAGGAAATATAATGAGAGATTCAGCCACTCTGCCCAAAACACCTTCCACTTTTTTCCTCACAGAGCTCCATTAATCCTCTCCATATCATCTCCTGACCCCCTGAAAACCTCCCTACACAGGGCGCACCCTCCTGTCAAACAACAGCCATGCTGAATTTTCCTGTGGTCATTGATGGACTCCTCACTCCCTCTTTCATTTAACATTGGCACAGGGAGACAGGACAGGGAAGGGAGGTAGGGGAAAGGGTCAAAGCATTTGCAGTGCTTCAAACTCTACTACACTGTTCAAACTAGGGCAGCAGCCTGTAAAGAGCAATTGAATTTAATTGGAGATCCATTTGCCATTGTCTGTCCCTTACAAGGCATCAAGTCACCGTGCATTATGTGCCTTGGAGATGCATGTTCCAAACTGAAGGAAAGGATCAGATAAATAAAGCAAAATATTTAACACTGTGAGTGGCATTGTGATGTGCTACTAAAAAAAACATTTCTCAAAAATTGGACCTGGTGGCACATTGTTTTTATGGTGAAAAAACAGACTGTCAATAGCTGTGTGATTTCTAAAAGGTCACATACATTTTTCCTAAAAATTGCAGAAAGCTCTTCAAGGATCATAGGTCAGCTTTCAAGAGAAAAAAAAAGGCCACAGTCAATTTTCCTATCAGAAGAGGCTTCTTATCTTTCTCCAGGAAACTCAAACTCAACTCAGAAGCCTTTAAACTGATTTGGCTTTAATAGTATTTTCAATTCTATCATTTTGGTGATGACCCATCCTCAGGGGCAAAAGCCATTTCTGTTCAATGAGTCAGCTGGTGAGATGCTCAAACCCTTTCTGTTTTTACATGTTGGCAAGAAAAGAAGCCTATTTCAAAAGATGATGGTGGAAAGAAATCTCCCTCATATCTGGGCAATGGTATAGATGTATGTGCTGTTGTCTTGATAAAAAGGTAACTCAAGGAGTAACTACTTGAAAGGAAAGAGCTCACTCAGCTTCCTTTGGGTGTCTTGGTTTCTTTAGTGTAGTCCTTCACATGTAAAATGTAACCCTCACACACAACCCTCTCACACTCTGCAAAACAAGCTCAGACATCAATCTGTGCCTGTCTCCAAGCTGTAGAAGCATAAGCTCAGCCTGCAGTTGACCAGGCATCTGCTGCCTTGAGTGAGGAAAAGGAAGAGGACTAAACTTTCTTCAGCTAGTGGACTGCAACATCATTGTCCTCTCCAGTACCAAAAACCTGCTGTCATTTCTTGCCAAAGTGGGAAGAGCAATGAGTGAAGTACTGTTTAACATCTGTACTGACATTGTCATGTAAGAGTAATGCAGTCAGTGGTGTCTGGTGAGCTAATGACCACACGTGTGTGTCTACTTTAAATAGACTGTTCTCTAAGCTGTCCTACAAGTCCAGACTAGTTCCCCACACTTAAGGGTATAGAACCATTTGACATGTCCTTGGGATCCCACTTGACTGCTACTTTCCAGAGCTTCCATTCCAGAAAGGCAAACAGTTTCATGTTATGTCTTCTAGAACCTTGAAGACGTCTCAGATATCCAAAGGCATTTCAAAGAGCACCAGGTAATTGTATATAGGGAACTGAACCTCCACTGATCGTAACAGGGCACATCTACATATAGACACATGAACTGGCATGGCAGTGAAGTGAAATGCCAGCCCATCTGTGCTGGTAGCACCATCTGGCACATCACCATCTCTTGACCTGTGGAAAAATGCAAGATAATCTATTTTAATCTACTACTGCAGGGCAGATCTCAGAAAAGTCCTATGTATTTCTCTTACATTTCCTACATGGTACACAGTTTTGAGAGCCACAGCCTGCCAAATGCATCTTAGAGGTGTCTGTGAACCAGATAATGCTGAGAGAATGAATTTGTCCCCAAAAGACAGTCATTGCATGATTCCCACCAACATGACACTTAGTGAATACAGTGCAGGTCCAGCCCAACTCCTACCACAGAAAGATATGATTGCCCACGCATAGACATATAAGTTATTTGATGTGCCTAAAGATGTTTTCTCTTGTCATCTGGCTGCTAGCCCAGAAGGTCACAGGTATCCCATAGCTCCTGCATCCTATTCACTACCACCCCACCTCCCTGCCAGGCTATTCCTGAATACCTCAAATGTCATTTAGATAAATGAATTGAGTTCCTGGTGTTTATAGGCCACTGATTGAGATTCCAAAACCAAATCATTGCTCCCATGAGACTTCTCATTCCCAGCAATCAGATTTCATTTAGAGAAACTATAGCTCTGCATTACAGTATGTCCTGTCATCATTATCCTTCAAGATCAGCAGTCTCACACTATGCCATGATTTCACTGCATTTATGAGAGTGTGGCCAGACATCAGCATTATGAGCAGAGACTTACTTTTTTATCACAACTTTTTACAAAATTTGAACACGTTTTCAGAGTGCAAATGACATTCAGTCCTTTTGTTTTGTTTTGTTTTCTAACATTCACAAAACCTGGTGGAGAAAAATCTTTCTTTCGTGGTTGAGCTTCATAGCTGGGCAGGGAAGTTACATGTCCTCTTCCAAATATGTCTCTTTTGACAAGGGAGCTAAACATAGCTGGTCATTAAAATAGTTTCTGTGCTCTACTTTTCAAACTGCAGGCCCATTTTTCCAGTAGGAAAAAGAAAGTGAATGCTACCTTTCTTTTACAAAAGAGCACCTTTTTAGCAGTATAATTGGACCATAAGCATAGGGTCAAATTTATAGGACTGATCACTATGGCAAAAAGTAGTGCTTTTAGCAAAGGGATGCTAATTTTTCTCATCTGACCTTTACATCCTTCTTGTGATAGCAGTTGATGTAAATGTGGGTGACTGCTTATAGACAACTCTTTTAAATCCACACCTGCTTTTACATTTTGTAATGAATCCATCCTCAAAGACCCAATTTGTAAAATGAATGTAAGATATGTGCTCCTTGGAAAAAAATATGCTAATGCTTTTCAATGCCAAAACATATGTGACATGATATGCCTTTTTGAAAAGACTTGCATTAGTATTCAAGACAACAAACTGCCTTTACTGTAATAATAAAATACATTGAACATTCTTTTTTTATCCTTATGGGAAAACATGTAGTAATTTTAAATCAAGGCAAGAAGTTGTTTCACTACAAGTGTTTTACTACAAGAGCCAGTGCAAGGTTGAACTGCTGCATTTAAGTTCACTTTCCATATGGTTTGTTTTCACTTTTTTGATGGCTGGTCTGTAACTAATGAATGCTCAAGACCCAAGCACTCCCCTCACCCACTGCCCACCTGGCCCTCACGCCTCACTGAGGCTCACTCCAGTAAGAAGGCATGATGCACTAGTAAGGATTAGACTGACTGCCTAAACCAGAAGTGAGAGATGGTCACACACTCTTCAGGGGCATCTGTGTTACACCTGTTTACATTTACAATTCAATGATTCAATGGAGATTTCTCTTTTTTTTTTATCACCTGTTTTAAAGACAGAGTGCATCATATGAAGATCAGGACTGAATAAAGCCATATGGGTATCAGGCTCTCACTAAATACCTCCTATTCCTGAACACAGCAGAAGAGAAACCAGCCAAAGACAGCTGATGCATGCACCTAGCACCAAAGCTAGTCCCGTAGTCCCAGTGCAATCTGGATTAAACCAGCACAGGGAGATAAAATCAGCTCACAGTCACTGAGGAACTTTCTCCATGGAAAAAAGAAGGCTAGTATCTACTCTCATCTTTCTGTGCCATTTGACATGCGTCAGCTCTCAGGAGAAGTGATGGGAATATAATGTAATGAATTGTAATAGACTGAGTACTTCTTCTGATGGAGAGCCATCTAATAGGTAGGTGGTCACAGAAGACTGAGCCTTCATGTCCCTTGCAGAAATGTAAAGGGCTGTCTAACTCCGTGATCCTTTGTAGCAACAATATACAGCCCCTGAGTAAAATGGTCAGACCAAGTGAGCCTAACACAAGCAATAAACAGGGGAGATGATACACCTTTACCCACCATGAGATGCAGACATTTCCTGTCACCAAATCCATCAAAGCTATGGCAAGGTGAGATAAGATGAAGAAGAGTAAGCAGGAGTCAAACCTGAGTATCGTCTCTATGTCAGTGGTGAGCAGAGGAAAGACAGTGATGAGTCTAACACCAGAAAGCAGTGTTATTTCTGTGATAGGTGCTCACCCAGTCATCAGTTCATCCTGCAGATGAGGACAGTTTGTGTTGTCCTCATTGAAGCTAATCCCTTCCATTCTGATGTAGAAAGCTGCATGAGGCCCAGACAATCCCTCCACATTTTCCCTATCTACCTTCCTTCAAGCTGTCTGGAAAGCGTGTTAAACCAGAATGGGACTAAAATAAACAAGAACCCTGTGATTTCCATGTGAAGTCCAATCTTTCCAAGCATCATGTTCCTCTACTATGCTCAGGCAAAAGTAGGCCAATGTTTTTCATTCCTGTCTGTTGAGACAAGAAGGAAAGGCAGAAGAAAAAATCCTTCTTTCCTGACAGATTCCATCCTGTTTCATCATAAATTGTCTATATTCCTAGATCCTGTTTCAGCTGGCTGAGAAGCAGAGAATGTGGTAAGTCAGCTGGCAAACGGTGTCACCCCATGCTACAAGGTTCCTATATCCTGTTGCCTGAAGTAAAAATAACCTAATTTTTTTCCCCAAAAGGGGGACTTAATTGAGGTAATAATACATCGAGACCAACTGCACATTACACTTCAGCAACACTGATCAGCAAATCAATTTCTGCTCACTCAGAGTAGCTCTTTTGATTTCTCTGCTGAAGCTTAAATGGTCTGAAAATAAAATGCTTTTAAAAATTCTCATGATTAAGGCTGTGGCTGGCAATTATATTCTAGGGGGGAAATGCAGCTATATAGAAAAGCAGTCCATCTTGTCCATGCAGGAATGACTGTGTCTGTGGGGGCTGACTCAGGTAGTTAAGTGAAGTACCACAATAGGCAGGGATCATTACAACCTGGCACATGGTTCTTCCAGGCAAAATAGATTGTTTTGACTGACATATTTATACATATAAATATGTGTAAATATATGCTTATTTTTTCTTAAAATCCCTCTGGAACAAGACACATCACTGCATTCATTTCCATTCCCCATGTGCAGAAAGGAAGAGAGAACAAACAGCACATGACAGATGTTATTCATATTGCATAAAGTGCTGTTGGAAGACATTCAGATACTAAGTGATAAAATCTATAAAAATCTCAATAGAATAGGCTTCACAATAGATCTCACATGTACAACAGTCTAAAAAGAAAGGTTGGTCAAGGCTTCCTTTGCATGCAGTGCCTGCTCCTCCCCAACTCAGGGGTAGTGGTCCCATGCATCAAGGACCACACAGGTACATCACTCTTCCAGGAATGCAACACTTGCAGGAGGATGTGAATGGTGTGGGAGCTGTGGGTGGTATTAGGAGTCTGTTATCTGGAGAAGATCAAATGCTGACTTTTTCACAGACACGCAGAGCATACTGAGTCTGGAGAAAGAAGCTTCATTTCAGCCTCTGTTGAACACTTCTGTCCACCATGTATTAGAAGCAAAATAGGATTTGTAGGAACCTGGAACTAACTGTTCTAAGTTTAACATGCTGATGTTAACTAAAGCAGGTGATTTCAGAGTAAAGGTGGCTGGTATCTGCAGAGCCAAGGAGGACTGTCAGCAACAGATAGCAAGGTTAACAGAGTGAAAGCCAAGTAATTATCAGAGGAAAACTGAGACATTGTAGGGCAAGGGATGAGAAAAACCATAATATGACAGACCCCAAATCTTTTCGGTATCTTTCAAGACTGCAAAAGTTATTGCCTTGGCTTGTCTTTTGAAGATATCTTGCCATTACTATAAAGAGAAATGCATTTAATTATTTTATTTTGTTGAGACGAAATAAATGTTTGTAATAAAATAGATCCTTCAAAGCAGTGATGCTGATTTTGTTTTTGCCAATCCCCACATAAAACCAGTAGGACTGATCCTCTTTCCGTCTAAGACAACAGCAAAGCCCTGTAACAGCTTCAGTAGGAAGAGGATTAGATTCTGAATTAGGACCAAGACCACTGTTCAGTCACCTGTCTCAAGCACTGCTTCTTTTGAAAAATCAAATTCAGTATCATTTAGAACAGCTGAGCTTTTCTTAAGCAATCTTTTATAACATTAATGGGCAGCTCTTCAAACAGCCATTGTGGATAAAAATTAATGCTGGGAGACACACAGCAGAAGTTTGAGAGCAGCAGATTAATGTTCTTCCTGTGCCACTTGACTTTCCTGGGGTTTGTGTTTTTTAATTAGAATTTATTTTTTAACAGGGAGATGTTTATGACTGAGTCAAGTGAGAATGGATGTACACAAAAACATGGCCATAATTCTCTCCTGCTAGCCTGGTTCCTTGGAACAGTCAATAAAACCACCTTTTCTCATCAATCCCCACATTGCCTCAGAGCCATGCACAAGACCTGGGAACCATCCCTGACTGCTGAATTGGCACTTTCTCTCCTGCCACTTACCTCAATAAATTCTTTCTCTTCCCAAAACTCTATCTTTCTGTCCTGAAAGAAACTGTATGAGCTTTGAGAAGTTTCACACTACAGGGGTGAAGTGCTGAGGCTAGCAGGCTGCTAGAAGTGGCTAAAGTCTTGGGGCGATGCTGCCAAGCCCTGAAAAAAAGACTGAATTTTGCTGCTGGTTGTGGAGACAGAATTGTAAGGATGGAGTAGTCACCAACCAGGGGTAATTTTATCCTGAGTTTGATGACATTTAGGGTTGCCCACACATCTGAAGAGTCTTAAAACAACCCTGCCCTGATTTTGTAGGTTCTTAGCTTGTTACTGGTTTCCAAAAATTCTAACCTTTTTATCCTGAAATCTCCCAATCTGAAAGGATGCTAAAATGACAGAGCAGTGGAAGCAGAGAAACTTTTCAGGACAGAAGGAAAAAACTTAAACTAATGTAAGAAGTCCAGTCAAGCCTAAAGGTGTCTAAAAGACTTTAAAAATTACAAGCAAAAAGTTGAATTGTCTTTTCATTTCAGATGAGGTCAGCAGATTTTCTCAGATTCCCTCTTTTCCCAGATGAATTAATTTGTATTTAAGTAACAGATTTTCACTGAATATTGGCAATGTTTCTAAGTACATCACTGTCATTGTCAAAACTGAAATTTCTGAGCTTCAGCTTGGATATGGCCTTTATGAGTTTTGCATATTCTGCCTCAGAATATCTAGCATCTATAATTTCCAAGAAAAATAATGACCCAAAAATGGAAGTCTAGGAGGGAAGAGCGAAAACTATATTTGATTATTTTATGAATCCTTCAGAACACTCAAAGCAGGATAATATTGCTTATATTAACATACTGCTTGGATACAGTTAGATTAACATACTGCTTGGATATGGTTAGTGTATGCAAAACACCATACTGTATGCTAGGCAATTTCTTCTTAAACTATAGATGATAGAATTTGTTTGGAACATAAGCAAAAGCAGTGTGTATCTACTTCAGTATTTTATTCGTGAGCAGGAACGTGCTTTGAAGTGAATCTCATAGAATCTTAGAATGCATTAGGTTGGAAGGGACCTTTAAAGGTCATCTAGTGCAGTAAGCAGGGACAGCTTTAACTAGACCAGGTCACTCAGCCCCATCAAGCCTGACCCTGAATATCTCCAGGGATGGGACTTCCACTACCTCTCTGAGCAACCTTTTCCAGTGATCTACCACCCTCATACTGAAGAATTTTTTCCTAATATCCAACCTAAATATTCCTTTCTTTAGTTTAAAACCATTACCTCTTGTTCTATAGCTACATGCTGATTTACATCACACAGCAGCCTCAGGATGTGTGAACTAGACAAAGCCAGTGACACCTGATATGCAATTCACTCTCTGCAGGATGGCCAGGTTGTAGAAGCAGATTAGAGCTGGGGATTCTCCACTGAAACAAGACCAACTTGCTAAACCACAGTCTCATGAGATTTAACCACGTATTATATACCCTCCACTTATTATTTCGTGTGCACGTGTAAATGACTGCCAACAGAGAAATTCTGAGCCTAGAAGAGTAAGGGGAAATCTTGCTATGAATATCAAGAAATAGAGATTTTTTTTTTTATTCCTGGGTATATTTTGGTATGTATGCTTGTAGTCTTCAGACCAACATAACATAGTCCTGTTCTTAGTCCTGCTTACGGGGCCATTTTATTGAGAGCAGAGCTGATTTATGATCACATTTTGTATGATTGGAGGTTGGGGGAGCACTCGGGGGAGCACTCGGGGGAGGCCATATATGTTGCACTGTCCTGTGGTCTCCTCTAGGCATCTGCTTTTGTCTTCTGTCATAAATGGGATACTGAAATAGGTGGACTTTGGGTCTGATTCAGCTTGATCACTCGTGTTGCAGGAGTTCACTGTGAGCTCAGGACAATACATAATCCTGGGCTGATTGTTGCACTCCTGGTAGCAGCATTTCTGCCTCTTTCAGCATGCAAATGGCATTAAAAGTCTCTGATATCCTCAGGTTCTCCATTTTTAACGTCTGGTGAAAATACCTTGAAACCAGGCCTGTCATTTCACTGCTAATTTTGAAAGTTCATGGTCCAAACCACTCTGCTTATTGTCTGTTTCACTTGGGTTTTAAGGGACCTTCAGGACCCTGAACTCTCCCCTTCCATTAGAATAAAAAGTGCAAGCAAATTAATTTATCCACCATGTTTCTTTTTTTCACCCCAGGCATGCTCCTGACTGCTTTCACTACATTAGCCTGAAATGGCTGAAATGCTGATCAATCCCTGCCTGAAGTGACCGTTCACTCTATAAAATGAACGGATGAAAACGAGGCACAGCTAATACATATTTTGTCAGACGTGCGTGCCCACAGAGTCAGACGTGCGTGCCCACAGATACTTTCCCTTTCAATCTTAAATAAATATTATCCATAAATTTCCTTGTCTTCCTTCTCTTGAAAGGAAGCACAATTTGTCACCTCAGAAACATCTCTTTCACAGTGAAACTTTTTCACTGTGAGGGTGATGGAGCACTGGCACAGGCTGCCCAGAGAGGCTGTGGAGTCTCCTTCTCTGGAGACATTCAAAACCCACCTGGATGCGTTCCTGTGTGATTTAGTCTAGGTGATCCTGCTCTGGCAGGGTGTTGGACTAGATGATCTTTTGAGGTCCCTTCCAACTCCTAACATTCTGTGGTTCTGTGATTCTGTGATCTCTGCTATCTTCTAGCAAGACCTAGGCTACCTTAGAGTGTCTGAGAATCTGGCCAGTCTCCAAAATTTTGTACCTACAGTTCAGTACCAGGCACTTCAATGAATCAAAAGAACCATAACTTTAAGGGAGAAAACAGCAATTTGCTTGGTAAGTTATTTTAGTAGATGAATAAGACATGTCTTTTTAAGAAGCTGAGGGAGGTGGTTTTGCTAAGTCTATTATTTTGCTATTCTTATGATTGTAAGGCTAATGTTTAATTTCTGGCAATAATACCTATATTAATAGGAGGCATATCATGTCTTCATTGCAGGAAGAAGTTATTCCAAATCAAACAAAGTGTGTTTGTGAAACAAAAGCTGTGTTAATTCTGGTCTTATTCACCTACCGATGTGACTAATCTTCAAGGTATTTTGTATGAATTGCTGTGCTCCTGCAGAAATTACCCTTTTTTTCAAATACATGAGATATTTTTATATGGTCACAAAAATATTTCAAATATCTTATTGTGGTGGTTCAGCCCCAAACAGTGGCTGAGCACCACACACCACTCACTCACTCTTGGAGGAGAAGCAGACTGAGCCTTCATGGGTTGGGATAAGGACAGTTTACTGACAAAATTGTGGTGAAAGGGGAAAAACAACAGCCCACAGCAAATTGCACTTAGACTAAAGTATAACATAGAACATCCCACTGACACGATGAAAACAGAGCGCTGCACGATGCAAGGACAGATCTGACACCCTGGCCACACTCAGACTGCTGCAGAGGCACCCAGGAGTGCCCCTCCCCAACCAGGCTCCATCATGGGGAAGCAATGGCAGGTGGTGTGGAAAACAGCTAGGGCTAACGCAGCTCACCCATGCCAACTCAGCTCACCAGTGCTGACTGCCTGGGGACGTTAACTGTGGCCTGGCCAGAGCCAGGACACTTTTGAACATATTCATTCTGAACATAGTTACTTAACTGAGGACAAATTTCCCCCATGCCTAATGGCAAAGTCTTGATTTAGTATTCATAATTAGTCCAGAAGGTGCTAAAGGGTAAAAAAGCACACAGATTCTTCTGGAGTTACAATGAATAGACCTTTTAATATTATAATTTGTGCAGACAACTCTCAAGCAGAAGAAAGACAAAAATATAACAGAAAAAAAAATAATCTTGTTGTCTGCCAATTATTTCTCCTCTGCTCATTTTAGTGTGAGAAAATAGGTTGAATTTGTTCAGGAGCGCATAAGGCTGAACCCTGAAAAATAACCAAACAAAAATATTAATATTTTGGGAGGAAATTCTGTCCAGGAGACAGAATCCCACACCCCTGCATGCCAGAAGACCCCTTCCTGCCACCCAGGGCTTCCCTGGAACCCCACTGCCAACAGGATCTTTGTTACAGCAAGCAAGCCCACAGCAGGGACCTTCCTTCCAGCCCACATGGCCTCTCCTGACACACCATGGAGAGAGGTTCAGTCTGTCCTTTCCCTTTCACCTCTGTCCCCAAAACCAGCCAGCGATTTTCAAGAGCCCACAGAGGATACTAGCATCTTTGTCATCTTTCTTTGCAAAAATGGGGAGTTCAGAAAGGAAGGTCCCCTCCTTGCACCTCCACAGGGTGCAGTCCGCCCCCTGCTCACTGCAACCAGGTTTTTCATTTGCTTTAGCACACTCTCACTGATCAATACCAGGAGGCTCTGACTAGAGGCAGAATGAGCACAGAAAGCTGACTTGGAAAGAGCCTTCAGGTTGCTGAGATAATCAATAGGAATAAACAACTCTGGGCCATAAAGACAAGATGACAGTTGCGCAATCCAGTGAATAGGATGCAAGGCCAAAGTGATTTATGGGGCCTCCCAACCATAGCTTGCTCTATCCACATCTGTAAGTGCAAGTCAAGCCCTTTCTTTCCAAAGCATGTGGCTGCCTTTTGCCATTCCCATTGACCTCAATATCCAAAGTCCCCATGAGTGTTCTCTGCCTCAGGGGTGTTACTCAACTCGGTACTTCGGTGGAGTTGCTTTGTGCATTTCCCCCACCACTCATGACAGACTTGGGTTATTAGACCTATATACTGCCCATGTTTCTAGGGGGATATTCAGGTGCTTAAAGCCAAGTGTGCAATTAAAACACTCCTCTCTGACTGTCAGCTTTGATACCGGTCAACAGGGATGCACCCAAAATTCTTATGAGAAAGACATTTTACATCCTCAACACCTACGTGCAGGGAAGAGTTCCTATAGCTATTTTTCCTACTGTAAATATGATGAGGGCTATACTTAAATAACTAGTTGGGGGTCCAAGTGAGTGTATGTATACAAAACACCTCAATGACATGAACAAATGAGAGGAGAGGAGAAACTAGGGCAGAAAGAACTGCCACTGTGCACAGAGGTGCAGGCATCTCTAAGACTGTGACAGAAGAGGTTGGGAGGGAAATTATATGCAAAGCAATTGCATCTCTGCCTTGTTGAAAGTGCTTTCTGTCACTAGATTCAAGGCAAATTCATTTCCTATTCTGCAGCATTTACTACTTTGCTGTGGCATTTCCTGTTCTGAGGTATTTTTACCCAAGTTTTCATCAACATCATTTCAAGGAGAATGGTAAACAAAAACTTATCACTGAGCTTTACAGCACTTGGTGTTTCGCTCAAAGACTTTTCATGAGAGGAATATTTTTTCATGCTAAAAATATAGGATTGGTTCTGATAATAAGTTTAATAAAAGGACTGCATGGAATATAGTGCCTGCATGTTTGATCTAAATGTGCAAAAAAGGAAGGAGCGGCAAAGAAGAGAATTTTATGGTAAGGCTGCCTTTTATCAGTGAACAGAAGTAAACAGACACTCAATTACTTATCATCTAGCTTTTGGTAGCTAGATAGTATCAAAACCTCGCATTGTCTTGTTTGTTTGCCTTAATGTGGCAATTTGTGCCCCAGTATGAATCAGCACTGTGGAAGCCTGTTGGTTGAACTTTTATTTCCTTCAGTTCCTTTTTAGCCCTTATTTGAGAGAGTGGTTTTGCCATAATGGCAAAACTATATTAACAATACTCCCTTCTAGTTCTCCACAAAGTATAAAAATTACAGCAACCCATTTTAGTTTGCAAAAGCAACATTTTTAGTATTTTTCACATCCACAAGAATGATCCACCTCACCCCAAGATATGGACAAGAAGAGTGTATCTCCAGCCAAACAGCTTCTCTCACATACAAACTGTAGCTCACCCTGGGGGTTACCTACCTCTTTCCATTAGAAATATGGAGAAATTAGATTCTATTCAAGGTAGATTCTATTTAGGAGAAATGTTCATGCTTTTGAGATCAGTTGGTTTTGTCATATTTTCTATTAAAAAATCCCTTTATTTTGTGGATCAACCTGGTCTCATTTAGCGTTGTCTGAGTCGGATTGTTTTAGGATGGCCCTAAAAAATTAAGCAAGTGCGGTTTCTATTCTGGAGTCACTATTGCCAAAGCACTTGCACAAAGTTGACTGGTGTGGGGAAGGCCTTGACTTTGTACCTGCTGCCAAAGAAAACCCACAGGGAGGACCAAAAAGAGGAGTCAAGTAGATGTGTCCCTCAAACGCAGTTGTATAGATTTCTGGAGTACAACTGGATGATGTCCTGCTTTTTGTAGACAGCACAGACTACCCCTGTAAATTGGCCCAATTGCTTCCAGCAGCTTCAGTCAGCAATGTCAATACCTGCTTCTGAAATCTGGATGAGTTATTTGAGTATTTAAATATGCAGTTACAAGGCAGTTGAAAGCTGGAGAGGGACTGTTTACAAGGACATGTAGTGATAGGACAAGAGGTAATGGTTTTAGATTAAAAGAGGGTAGATTTAGATTAGATATGAGGAAAAAATTCTTCGCAGTGAGGGTGGTGAGACACTGGCAGAGGTTTTCCAGAGAAGCTGCAGCTGCCCCCTCCCTGGCAGTGCTCAAGGCCAGGTTGGATGGGGCTTTGGGCAGCCTGGTCTACTAGAGAGTGTCCCTGCCCATGGCAGTGGGTTGGAACTAGATGATCTTTGAGGTCCCTTCCAGCCTGGACCAGTCTGTGATTTTATGATCCTAACAGCAATTATTTTTGAGAAAAAATCTGGTATGGATTTTAGCATTTTATAAGGTTCGTGACCATCTGAGGAACCTGTATGTACACAGGGCCATGGGATCTAATGAAATGCATCCCAGAGTCCTGAAGGAATTGGTTGACGTAGTTGCCAAGCCACTCTCCATGATATTTGAAAAGTCACAGTGGTCAGGTGTAGTCCCTAGAGAACTGAAGAGAGAAAACATTGCAGCCATTTTTTAAAAGGGTAGGAAGGAGGACCGTGGGAACTACTGACCTGTCAGACTCACTTCTGTACCTGAGAAGATTATGGAGTATATCCTTCTAGAAACTATGCTGAGGCACATGGAGGACAGGGAGGTGATTTGAGACAGTCAGAGTGGCTTTACTAGGGGCAGGTCCTGCCTGACCAACCTAGTGGCTTTCTACAATGGAGTGACAGCATCAATAGACAAGGGAAGAACTATGGATGTCATCTATCTGGATTTCTGCAAAGCCTTTGACATGGTCCCCCACAACATCTTTCTCTTCAAGTTCGAGAGATATGGATTTGATGGGTGGACTGTTCAGTGGATAAGGAATTGTCTGGATAGTCACATCCAGAGGGTGGTGGTCAATGGCTCGACGTCCAGATGGAAGACAGTGACAAGCAGCATTCTTTAAGGGTCTATACTGGGACCGGTGCTGTTTAGTAT
>VZTU01028263.1:0-13524 GCA_013400835.1 Zapornia atra
TTCCTGATCCCATCTCTGCAAATACTTAAGTCCAAATACTTCCAGTGAAAACCTTTGGGCTGAGAAACCAGCCTTTTACAGTGAAATGTTGGTTTATCATTTCAGTTCCAGTCAGCTGTAATAAGCAACATATCAGAACTGGGGAGAGCTCTTCAAGGGAGCAAAACTACTTAGTGTTATCAAAATGGCTACATTAAAAAAACATTTTTAGAAGGAACTATTTCTGCCATGGACACGAAATCATGACTGCAACTAAAGCAAGATGATTGGACCAAACAGAGTTTTGCTCTCCATTCTTGGCAGAATGTGTGCTGATGGCTATAATTCGTAATTCTGGAGCCAAATCAAGGCAAGTCATCATGATACGTCTATTGAGTTTTGAATATGCATGGAGTGAGCATGTGTACTTTCCTGAAAACTTTTCCTAGAAGCAAAATACATTTCAAAGATTTATAAATCTATTGTATCACCTTTTGACATGGCTGATGAAAATCAAGGCATAACCCATGCAGGAGTTTTGGTTGGGGGATATATATTGGCAGAAGGGAAGAGAAAATGTCGGAAAGCAAACTTTCTTGGTGGGTTGTTAAGCAATATTTGGCAGATATTAATTTCTAGTCCCAAATATATTTATTTTTTAAATGCCTTGCAATGTGTAGGGTAGTTTTTTTCTCTTCTATTGACTAGTCACATTCTTTATATAAAATCAATTTTAAAAGTAGGTGCTGACTGCAGTTATGAATTCTTGAATCTTCTCATGTGAACCCACAATGCAAATACCCAAGTATTTTCTTGCACTTTGTGAGCTTTGTTTGTTTCTTTCTTTGATTATTTACAGTGGTAGTAGCATTGAAGTGACCTAAACAACAGCGAAGTTGGACTTTATTGTGGTCTACTTATCATCACCTGCTGATTACATTTTCTTCACAATGAGAAAACCCAATTAAACATCAGCCACATGTTATTTTAGCAGGATATAGTAATTAGACCTAGCCATGTGTTTTCAGGTTAAATAATTTGGTATTTGAAAATCTAGAATCAGGAAACAATGCAATGGCAACCTTTCCATAAAATGCAACATATTCCAGAGGAAGGAAATCACAGATTTAACAAAAGTCCAATTATAATGCCCTGTAGAAGTATTGATCCATGGCAGTAGAGGAGGACTGTGTACCTGCTGAATACATAATCTCCCAGAAGGTCATATTGTCCCCTTAAGTTTTGTTGTGGCTTTCTGAGCCACAATGTAATTCTTCATTGTGTTCTTGGAAGTGGCCCTCAGCTCTGATAGATAACATGTCTTCTGAGATATTAGTTCAAGACATGACCAGGGCAAGCAAAGACAGCAACAAATGCTTTGCCACTCACTGAAAGGGGAAAAGGGATGAGCTAAAGGATTTAGCAATCAACAGAAAATGGGCAATTTGAGAATGTTATCAAATTCCCCCTCTCCTCCTCCATGTGGTGTTAAGAGGGCTACAGTACTAACACTTAGCATAACACACTTCTGTGGCTATTACTCTAAGAATTAAATCTGTTTGTCATTCATATTCCCTCAGATGAAGAATCATCAAAGCCATGGTGACAGAGAGATTTCAAAAGTAGCTGTGTTAGGCCTTCCTCCTCCTTCTTGGTGTACCAACCACTTTGTAGAGGAATGTCTGACTGTTAGTATTTTCAGCACCAGATCAAAAAACACCATCCAGCTGTCCTCAGACTTTCAAAGGTTAGAGACTTCCAGTGCAAGTTGAGAGAAATCTACAAAGGTAAAACTTGTCCTCAGTTTTGCTTGCTTTTCCCCTCATGGTAGACTTTAAACTACAGTGAGATTGCAAAGTATTTATGTGACACAGTAAGAAACTTCTGTGTCCTTCAGCAGCTAACATTACTGCTCCCAGAATGAGTTTGCTTACTTCAGCTTATTTCTCTAGGCAAGGCATAATAACAAAATGAATGTACATGTATTTCTGTACACAAATACACGCATAAATCTGTTCATATTAGCCATTGTGTAGGAGAGCATTTCTCTCAATTAGCCTTTAACCATGCTGTGGATGAAATGATGGATCTGACAAGGAGTCTGTTGTGCATGCTTTTGTGCTGACTGTTCCTCTTGTTTTGGAATATCTCCAGAGTAAACACTGCTAGTGAAATGATTGCTTTGCATCCTCCTAAGGAAAAGAGTGGAGAAAAGCTGTCTGTTACTTATTAAATATCAAGCAGGCAGAAACCACTTTTTTTTTTCTTCATTCCATCTCTTTGCTTATTGGGGAAAGGAAACTTGCCTTCATTGAGTGGTGTAGTCTTTCATTTGCTAGGTTGCATCGCATTGGATCATACTGTGTTAATCTCAAGGCTTTAATGGCAGGATTTCCTTCAGGGATGTGTAGTGGCTCCTGCCCATTTGGATAATTCCTCATTTATTTCCTTTTCAGATTTTTTTCCCATGTCGCATAACACATTTGTTTCTTTATATGTGAAGGGAAGAGCTATTTCTGACTCCCCTTTCAGACACAGAAGTCTTTTGAGTATCAGAAATTTAAAAGGCTGGCTGAAGCCATCTTGCTTGCTTGAGGTGCCATGTCAACACAGAAGACTGTCATAATTCAGAGCAACAAAGTCAAGGGCTGTTTTGTCCCACAGAGACACTACCTAGCATTTGCAGACCGCAGTTTTGGCTTAAGCAATTGCCAGCCGTTGACCACCAACAAGGACCAGAGAACCTACTCATGATGTGTTTATGGTTGTCTCAGAAAGTTTACAGGAGGCCTGAGGCAGTGCTCTATAAAATACAAACAGTGCATTCCTTCCCATGAGCCAGCACAAAGTCTTAGGTTCATGTCAGGAGTTATGAATGGGCAGTGACAGTTGTTAGCCCTGTGGTAAATCACACTTGTGACGGTGTCCCTTGCTGTGGCCTAACACCTGCTTCTGTAAGATTCAGTGCTCCAGGATTCCCCAAATGAGAGTCCTCTCCCTCAGGTCTTGCAGCCCACTGTAGAAAAACGAGACCAGCGGTCCCCAAGCAAGGCCTGAACTCATCTCTGATCTATATAGCCTTGAAGGAAAGAGTTTGATGGTCCAACATGAGGTAAGGCAAGGAATTCCTAAACTGATTTAATGCTGTACAACTCAGGACTACTTCACTCAAAAAAAAAAAAGGCAATTTGCCCTTTATACCACTACGACATGAAGAGGCATATGAAAGATACACTTCTTCAGACCTTTAAAATCTCAGCACTTATTGTTCAGCTGTTTCTTTTTGCCTCTGGATCAGCGTCACTGTATAGGTGTCATGGAGAATTGACTGTTAGGCAGAAATTACCAGGTACTCCAGCCCCCAGAAACCGAGAACAACTTAGCTACAATAGCATGTAACTTTCCCCTCTATAATTAACTCTGCTCTGCTGACACTAAAATCCCTCATTTGCACAGGAAGTCAGCACTTCTGTAAAATGTCTGCAAATAACTCATTCCTCTCTGCTCTGCCTTGAAATTCAGTATGTCAGCATCGACTTTCCTCTGAGCTCTTCCATTCCTGGAGGAAAGACAGGTTTTGATGGGGTGGAAATCTTACCTCCTTACTTGCAGGCTCTCTGTAGGTGTTCACGTCGTCCTTCGTGTCTGCACGTACTGTATTAAAATAAACAACATCCTTTTATTAGCAGAATGCTACGAATTAACTGCCACACTTCAGAATGTGGAGGGTGCAGCTTTCACTCGCGGCACCTCCTGGCTGTTGTGAAGCGGGTTGGGGGCCAGACCGAATTTACAAAGAGCTCTGAAGCTGCCAGTAACAAATTGGATTTCCCGGGAAACGGAATCCTGTAGGAAGGTGGCTTCTGGTTCCATTCCCCGTGCGGTACTGCCATCTCGCGGCCTGTCGTGCCGCGGCCTGGGAGGGACAGCCGGCGCCGTGCCGGTGGGAACAGCCTGTAATGTAATCCCGGGCAGGAGTGCTTGGTGACGTTAAATAGTGCCGAACACCCACCTGAATGCATGAGCAGGGTCCGCTTAGTTCATCTCCCAAAGCCTATAGGAAGATGCTTTAAGGCAGAAAAGTATCCCGAAAACTCCAAGGCTTACAAAGGAACTTTGAAAGAGAAGGCGCTTAACCTGCAAAGGCAGCAGACTAGTTGTGTTTTCAGACAGAAAACCAACAAAACCATGAGTTACTATCTTCACCTGATTTAAAACCAAAACAACACAACACAAATCAAAACAAAACCCTACCACCCATAAAACAAAATACCAATTAAAGATGTGTGGTTGGATTAGGAAGGGGGAAATGTACTAAGCCAAATAAAGCACTGCTGGAGTAGGTGCGTGATGAACAGCATGAAGTGACTGACTTTCAGAGCATTCTCCTCCTTGCTCAAAGACCTGTAAATCTGTGGTGCCCAAAGGCTTCATTGCTAAGTATTTTAAAAGCATAACATGCTCAAAGAAAACTACTGGAGGATGTAATGGAATTTAAACTGTAAGAAATTATTCACAGGGAAAGAAATTAACAGAGTAAGAGTAAGACTAAGGTTGTAACTCAATAGATTTATGAATCACCTATTGAAATCAATGGGACAATGAACTTGCTCAAGATTATACATGTACTTACGTACCTCAGTGAGTCAAGGCTATATGGCAAAGAATAAATTACCCTGCAAGGCAACTGACGTATCAAGAAAGACGTACATTTAAGATTGAGACATCTTGATTGCTTTGTGTTAAGATGCTTAAGATGATGTTTAATAATGCACAAATAATCCATTAAAATCTTTTCATATTCCAAGTTGGTATTCTAGTTGTTGACATAAGGTTGTTGCTGTGTAAACATCATTTAAGGCTAAGATATGATATGTTAACAGATATGATGGGTAAACGTGTGCCCATGCCCACCTGGTGACTCCAAGGAATGTTCCACTAATGCTTGTGTTTGGGCCATTCAGCTAAAATTTGTT
Organism: Zapornia atra; assembly: GCA_013400835.1. Taxonomy (NCBI): domain Eukaryota; kingdom Metazoa; phylum Chordata; class Aves; order Gruiformes; family Rallidae; genus Zapornia; species Zapornia atra. Next base: position 4,956 of record VZTU01028263.1, read on the forward strand.
TCTCACCATCAGTGAATGGTAACTCATTGTGTTTCCACCAGAACTAAACACTGATTATTTATTATGCAATCCCATGAAGATGAAACTTAGATGATTTTTATTAAAGACCATTACTATGGGTGATAGAAGACTTACAGTTTGCAATGTATGGAGATTTTTAAAAATAAAACATTTCTGTCTGTTCTTCCTTCTTCAATTGGCTGTGAAGGCTTTGAAGGTTAATGACAATGCAGAAGCAAAAAGGTGTCTGAGCTCTTGCTTTGAGACAATATTTATTTTGACCTGAGGGTTTTGAGGTTTTTTCCCCTTTATATTCATTTATCAATTGATGTCCTTTATTGTAGCAAAGCTGTTTTCAGAACCCACTAGCCATCACCACAGTGACCACTTTCTTCCACATACAAAGTAAAATGTAAGTTCTAAGTGCTTAGTATCTCGTAGTACATGCATTCTGAGTTTATCACCCCTTCTGTTCTCACATACAGAGTTTTTTCAGTTTCTTATCATAACAACATTTCCTTTGATAATTTGCAGGTTAAGCATGTGCTTTTCTCTAGCCCTGAGAAAGACAGCATTCAGTATAGTGCAGATATGTCAATTTGAGTGCAATACCATATGTCAGGCTACTCTGGAGAGGGGTCTTTCCCTCTTTTCTCACCCAACATAATTTATTCATGTCACAGCATTCCTTTTTTGGAGACTAGGTGGTTCTTTAGAAGTGTGTATGGACTTTCAATTCCCATGGATATAGACTGCAGTTCCATTTTGGACCACAGTTGTTACTTAAAACATCTGTTGACTTTTTGAACAATCTCTTCAGCCAGGAGTCAAATGTCAGGTACAATGAATAAGAAACACTCATCCTGAGAATCATATGAATGCAGCCTCATGTAATTATTTCTTAGGTTGCTCTCACTGAGAAACCCAACCAAGAACCAAGGCCACACGTGCAGAGCTCCAAACAAACATAGAAGGAGGCAGTCACTGCCCCAAGAAGTGTACCTATCAAGGTAAAGGCTGGAGAAACAGAAACAGTTCACAAAAATGTGGAGTGATATGCTGTAGCACATGACTGCTTTTATACCAAATTGAGCTGACTCCACAAAAACTTCAGTCTTATTCACTCTTAGATACATGACATTCTTCAAAGGACACCTGAGTTGTTTTGGGTTTTTTTTTATGGGAATGTTTTCCATCAATAAATGATGACCAAACACAGGAGTTAGGCATAGCATAGGCAATCGAGCACAGGCATCTTGAGTTTGTACAAGTGGCACTTTTCAGAGCCTCTGGATGGATGTTTTGAAAGCATTTTAATTTGACAATATTGTTGCATCAGGACACGAGCTCTGGAAACCGGGTGAATGGATGTTGCATTTTGCTCTTGAAGCTGTTAATCACAATAATCCCTTCCCTTGGCAGGCAGGTGATGCCACATTGTTACAGAGCTGTACTACCTCAAATTGCAAAAGAGACCACTCCTATAGAAACACACCCAGGGAGTGGCTGGGGAATAAGAGAAATGAATCACGGACCACAACAAAGCTCTTCCTGTCCTTCTAGGCTCACTTGCCAAATGCTGGAGATAAAAATTTGAGGGGGAGATGAAAAAAAATACTGTCATAAGGAAAAAACACACTGGCCATTACAAGCAATCTTGTTTAGAGTTGCACAAAGGTTAATTGCAGCAAGAATAACTGCTACTAGCATTTATGGTGACTAAAATTTAGAGTTGCTGGTGCATTTCGGCATACTTGTATAAAATGAAAAGTAATAGTTTCTCTCTATGTCATGTGTTGAAAAGGGAATCCTTTGTTCTCACCTAATTTTTGTACATTCTATAGTTCTTGCATTATGTTTTGCTGGGGGAGATGAAGGGACTGATTTACAAGACTTAACTTGCCAAGATTTACAGAGACAAAAGAAACTGAGCTAATTAGAAGGGCTTTGAAGAGAATTCAAATAATTTATCAAACTATATTCTGGGATATCAGGGAGTAATGGCATGCTGGAATCACTCAGCAAAATCCTGAGGGTGTTGGAAATTTGATGCCACAATCTGAATTCAGCTAGTCGCCTCAGCTGAAGCTAATTCTGAGCATTCTTTATATTCTCCAGATTTCACTGTGCCTCACAAAGTTCTTGAAGTAAGGATGGAAACCCAACTGTCCTGTTCTGAATCCATCTCTGATTCAACCTTTCATTCAATTCTTAACTTTTTCAGCTGCAGCAAATATTATCATTATGCAGTGGATTTATCTAAGCAAAGCTGCTCAACACATGCTTTTCATGTATTTATGTAGGAATGTGCCAGATGATCTCACTGTTTTCCACGTTCTTTAGGATGAAGCACCCTGACTCATGTCTTCCCAAAGATATTTTTCACAGGTTCAGCTCACTGGGAGTATATCCTCTTGGTTAAATTCAGCCAATGTTTGTCAAGTGGGGCTACTGACTGGCTTCTTAGAAGAAGTGGTGTGATTTCAGAGAAAGTTGCACAGCTCCAGATAACACGGGGGTTAGCATTTGCTTAGCACTTCCAAAGACAACTGAACACACCTTTTCAGGGCAGCTAGAAGATGCTGGTCTAGTAGGTTAAAATGGGCATGGAAGGAAACCTACAGGATATGGACCCTTACACTGACTGGTGTCTGTTTCATGGAATTCAGACAGAAATTAGCTTTCAGCATGTGAGGAGGAAAAAGCACAAGTGTTCTTCAGTTCTAAACCCTGAAAATATATTTAACATAGAATCATAAAATCATAGAATGGTTTGGGTTGGAAGGGCCCTTAAAGATTATCTAGTTACAACCCCCTTGCCATGGGAAGGGACACCCTCCACTAGACCAGGTTGCCCACAGCCCCAGCCAACCCAGCCTTGAGCACTGCCAGGGAAAGGGGATCCACAGCTTCTCTGGGCAACCTGTGCCAGGGCCTCACCAGCCTAACAGTGAAAAATGTCTTCCCTTGTGCTATCACTACATTCCTTGATGAACAGTCCCTCTCCACCTTTCCTATACTGAAAGGCTGCTGTAGGGTATCCCTGGAGCGTTCTCTTCTCCAGGCTGAAGAAGCCCAACTCTTTCAGCCTGTCATTCACAGGAGAGGTGCTCCAGCCCCCTGATCATTTTTGTGGCCCTCCTCTGGACTCTTTCCAACAGCTCAGTACCTTTCTTCTAGTGGGGACCACAGAGCTGAGCACAGTACTCCAGTTAGGGTCTCACCAGAGCAGAGTGGAGGGGCAGAATCACCTCCCTCAGCCTGCTGTTGTGCTTCGTTTGATGCAGCTCAGGATACAGTTTGCTTTCTGGACTGCAAGTACACATTGCTGTCTGATGTTGAGCTTCTCATCAATTAAGACTCCCAGGTCCTTTTTCTCAAGGCTCCTCTAAATCCGTTCTCTGCCCAGCCTGTAGTTTTACTTGGGATTGCACTCGCCCACATGCAGGACCTTGCACTTGGACTTGTTGAACTTGAAGGCCCATCTCTCCAGCCTGTCAAGGTCTCTCTAGATGACATCCCTTCCTCCTGCATGTCAACTGCGCCACCAGCTTGGTGTCATTGGGGAACTTATGGAGGGTGCACTTGATCCTGCATTCAATGTCTCTAACAAAGAAATTAAATGGTGCCAGTTTCAGCACTGACCTCTGCAGAATGCCACTGGTCTCAATTTAGACATCGAGTGATTGAACACAAATCTTTGAGCACAACGATTTGGACAATGATTACTACAAATTGTATGTCTTATAAAAGATCAAGAGTAAAATGCATGAAGTTTAAATTCAGAGAAACGTATGTGAATTTACACACTTTTTTCCCAAGTAAAAAGCCATAGGATGAGAGGAAACATCCTCTAGTTGTATCAGAAGAGGCTTAGATTGGATATTAGGAAAAACTTCCTCACCCAAAGGGTTGTCAAGCACTAGAACAGGCTGTCCAGGGCAGTGGTTAAGTCACAATCTCTAGACCTATTTAAAAGACATGCAGCTGTGGCACTTAGGGACATGTTCTAGTTGTAGATTTGGAAATGTTATGTTTACAGTTGAACTCAAAGATCTTAAGGATCTTTTCCAACCCAATTAATTCCATGATTCTATGATTCTGCACTTGTATTTGGATACACAACTGGTATCTTTTCTTTTACTGACTGCATATCTGAAATAGTAATTCTAAAATTATGAAACACCTTAACAGGTGATAGAGAGCTTGAACCTAAAAGCTGATACAGACATTATGAATGAATTTGTTCATTGTAAATAGATTGTTAGACATGACTCTCTTTTGCCCACTTCTGTAGTATTACAAGAAATGCATTTTTCAATGAGATAAATAGGAACATGATGGTAAAAATTTAAAAATTAGAGCTGCAGTGATTTATAAAAGTAATTCCAGGAAACTCCTTAGCCCCTCTCTTTTTAGCTTTATCAGAGAGGACCTGAAGTAGCACTAAGCTTCAGAAAATATGTTTCTTTCCTCAGAGATATTAAAAAAAGCTTCTAAGGAAAACTTAGAACACGAAGGTTTAATTGAGATTACTCTTTATTGAAAAAGAGTATCTTGGCAGAGAAGGAACCATCCTAAGAAAATTGAGTTTGAGTCCACCTAAGAATGTGAACATACACAACTCCGTAAGACCTGACAAGATTCATTGCAACGTTCTGAGGGAATTGTCTGATGTAATTGTTAACTCACTGCACCAGGCAAGTCAGGTGAAGTCCACAGTGACCAGAAAATGGGAATATCACAACCGTTTTTTTAAAAGGGTAAAAAGGAGAGACCTGTGAACTACCATTCAGGCAGCCTCACATCTGCCCCTGCTCTGTCTTCCTGGAAGATATATTGAAATAGAAGACAGGAAAGTGATTAGAGACAGTCAATGTGGTTTCCCCGAGGGCAAATCATGCCTGATTAATTCTGTTGTCTTCTATGATAGAGTGACTGTATCTATGGACAAGGGAAGAGCAAATGATGTCATCTACTTTGACTTCTGTAAGGCCTTTGACATGGTCCTCCACAAAATTATTGCCTTTATATTGGAGAGATATGGATTTGATGGGTGGATAAGGAATTGGATGAAAGGCTGCACTCAAAATATTGCAGTTGATGTCTCAGTAATGAGGAGTGCTCTTCATGGATCCATACTGATACCAATACTATTTAATAGGTTCATCAATGACATAGGCACTGCAATGGAGCGCACCCTCAGCAAATTTGCAGATGGCACTGAGCCAGGTCATGTAGTTCATTTGCTTCAGGGAAGGGTTTCCAGCCAGAGGGACCTTGACAGACTTTGAGGAATGGACTCATGTGAATGGCATGAAGTTCAACAAGGCCACACACAAGTCCTACACATATTCAGGGCAATACCCAATATCAATACAGACTGGAGGATGAATGGATTAAAAGCAGCTTTGAAGAGAACTTGGTGATACTTGTGGATGAAATACTGGACACAAGCTGGCAACATGCACTTGCAACCCACAAAGCCAACGATATCTCAGGCTGTATAAAAAGAAAGAAGGCCTGCAGGTTGAGAGAGGTGATTTTACCTCTATAAGCTGCTCTGGTGAGAATCCACCTGGAGTACTACATCCAGGTCTGGGGTCACCCAGCACAAGAAAGACACAGACCTGTTACAGCAGGACTAGATGAGGGCCATGAAAATGCTCAGGGGTCTATGAAGAAAGTTCAGCCTGGAAAGGAGAAGGCTCTGGGGGGAACCTACTGCAGCCTTTCAATATATGAAGGGGACCTAAAAGAAAGATAAAGAGAGAATTCTTACTAGAGTCTATAGCGACAGCACAAGATCAAATGCTTTTAAAAAGAAAAAGGGTAGATTTAGATTGGATATAAGGAAGACATTTTTTAGAATTAGAGCAATGAGGCCCTGGCACAGGCTGCCCAGAGAGGCTGTGGCTGCCCCCTTCCTGGAAGTGTTCAAGGCCAGGTTGGATGGAGCTTTGGGCAATCTGTCTAGTGAAAGATATCCCTGCCCATGTCAGGGAGTTTGGACCAGATGATCTTTAAAGGCACCTTCTGACCCAAACCACACTATGATTCTATGATTCTATTTTTTTCCAGGCAGCACAACTCTTTAATACTATCAAGTTTTGTCTTAATGTTTATTGCAAAATTGTGGTAGTACTCTCTGGTCAACCAGTCAACTACATTAGAAATATTTTCTGTATGCTTCTTAAACTTGATGTTTAATTTATACAATTTCAAACAGGTATATGAATACAAATAATGAAGTAAACCTAGTAAAGCTAATGTTTACAAATTGCATTATATTTTTTTCATCTTTCTGAATTTTCTGCAACACAAAAGAGACGGATTTAAGAAGTTTCATTACATAGAGCCACTTGTGCTGGCTGCTTGGAAAGGTTGTCTCTGGCCTAGCAAGAGCCAGGACAATTTTCTGTGCTATTTAATGGCACTTCTACAGAGGTAAAATAGCCAGCACAAGCAAATGAGGGATAATAATTAAAATCTATCTAGGTATGTTGAATATATACATATGCACACATATATATGCATGCATTTGCATGAACAGTAACATTTTCCAAGAAAAAACATCATGATGCCTGTCAATTTTCAAAAGAAGCTAGCACTTTTGCAATTTAAAATTCCAGTTATACACCTGTCACTAAGATTCTCAGTTTTTCTGGCATGTTTCTTAGGGGATGTAAAGAGAGACCTGGGATCTGTCAGTCTGATGGCCTTTCCACACCTGTAGAATGCAGGAGCTGTCAGCATACTCCTTCCAGCTGTACCCATGTTCTATGGCATTTGCTTCACACTGTGGAAAGCCAGACTCATTTGGAAGGGGGCAGCTTGGTACTGGAAGCAATCTTCAGACACAACAACAGGAAGCAACCTAGGATATCACCCCTGTGGAAAAGTAAAGTACGTTAGATGTACAGGATGCTCTGCTAGTGTGATATTTTACTGAGAGGTGCTCAGAGCTGCTGTGGCTTTCTCCACAAAGTGGTGCATACTACGGTGTAGATAACTGGCAGGGTAACCAAATTAATGTCTTCAGGAAGTTTCTTCAGGTAAGTTCTCTTCCTGTCTCCCTGTCTGCACTAGATATCTACTCCTGAATATGTCTCTGGCTTTCTCCACAGTTGATACTTGGTGCATTTATTCAGCTGTAATCTACTTCTTTTCAAATCTGTTCTTCCACCTGCTCACAAAAGTGCTCAAAGGCTAGCATCAGTGTACTGAAGCAAATGACTACTCTGAATTTCAGGTTCGGATGCACACTTTGACTTAGAAAAATGCACATATCTTCAGAGGAATTGAATATGTCTGCTGGAACTGAAGGCAAATAGAAGAAACACATTAAGCTGAACAGTGGTTACAGCTTTTGTTACCTCCACAATATTCCCCGTTTTCTTTTGCACGTGCACTCTTCAAGAGATGCCCCACACACCATTGTTTGTTTACTTAGAGTTGAATCATAATATACTGTCAGGTTTATGCAAGGAGGGAGTGAAACATTAAACTCATTATGTTACCCATATATTGAAAAAATACACAGAACACATAGCTCAGTAATGTGGGAGAGATGAGAAAGGAGGGAAGAGAAATTCTGTAGTGCCAAGAAAGCCAGGAAAGTGCTTCCAGTAAAAAGTTCTTACAAGGTGTTTTCCTCTATCTTCTCCCTGATTGCTCCAGGAACCTCCTTCCTGAACATGCTTTTTTTTATATATATATATTTGTGGTTTAGAAATATGTATTTAGAATTATTTAGATATGTGTGTTACAAAACTGAAGGATAGACAACACTTTCTCTATCATAGTAGAAAGTGTTGGCATAACATCATGGATGTTTGGGAAGCTCTGAATCACTCTACAGAGGATAAAGGGTGGGACTTGGATTGAGAACAGGAGTCTATCATTGGAAAGGGTTTCCACTCACTCTCAAGGGTGGACCAGGACACTGTTGTGAAAAGTGATCCATGCCTCTCTGGCTTCTGAAAGCAAATCTGCTTTAGTTTCCTGCATTTTATCTATGTTCTCAAATGAGACCAAACCTGGTTTGAACATAGGAGATACTAGTTTCAAAATATTTTTTTATATTTTGACTGTTTGGATCAATGTTCTTTTTTCTTCTTGAAAGTAACATGGTGTTCCTAAGTTGTCTTCAATAGGATTTTCTTTCCTTGTATGCTGCTTCCCTTCTCTTCCCCCACAGAAAGTGCTTCCTCATTTAACTTCTCTTGGTGGCGTCCCTTCTTTATTTGCATTGACCTGGGGCAATGCACATAATTTCAGTGGTTTCATTCAGTGTGATTAAAAGTAGTGGAAAATTTGAATATGGTCCCACATAGCAAACATCCAGGGATACCTGGAGTCTAGTTGAAGTTTTGTTAATCAAAAAGCTAGGTCTAAACAGCTCAAAGCAGAATAATGGGGTAGATCCTAGCTCACTCTCTTTGGTCCATCACCACAGTATCTATGTGGTTTGGAAACCACTCAGTACAGGACTCTGACAGAAATATACTTCACCCACTGTCAGTGTTGCAGCCAATCAACTGAACATGATCAGATGTTGCTGGGTGCA
>VZTU01028268.1:0-12352 GCA_013400835.1 Zapornia atra
CAAGCACATTTTTCCTTGCAGCTGTCAAAACAGCCTGTCAGTTCAATTATTTGGTATGCCTATTAGTCAATTTTTAATAAAGCTTCAACTACTTTTCTCTGCTGTTTAATGAGTAAGGTCCTTCTGCACACCTTTTAAATATGTGTTTCATGGCCCCTATGGAATTCAGAAATTAAAACGAAAAAGTGTTTTGATTTACTCATAAGATGCATTACAATTTCATGTGTTGCATGAAACTGCCATTACTTTCTACTTGCAGAACCTCCTGTGCTCTTTCAACACTACTAGGCCTTCTGTTGGAAAAAGCATCTTGTGTTGATAAAAGCACTTTAAAAAATGTGATACCAGTAGGATGTTTTGTTTTAACATCTTCCCATACTCATTAACTAAAAAAGAGAAAGGTAAACTAAATGCTTACTCTGAAAGTAATAGTATGAAAGGGCTGAAACATTTTAGTTTTCAAAAATAATATAACTATTACTAGTAGAGCATGGGAGGGCAAACCAGGAAGGGATAGAACCCTGTACACAGCTCATATTTGGTTCATGCATGTTAGATTTGCTTCATGTGCCTTCAAAGTGGGTCAGACCTCTAACCAGAGGTCTGACCAAGTCAGATATTTGGGTTCCTGTGCATACACATGAGGAGGGACTCTTTAGTGATACCTGCCCTCTAGATTCAGAGTGTTTTTCAAGAGAACACAGCACCCTTTCCTCCTCTTGTGAAGTATTATCACAGTCCAGAAAACATGTCCTTTGCCATTTGGCCATGGTATAAATAAGGCTGCTGTACTTGCTCATGTGGTTGCCCTTTGATGATGGTCCTGTCATTTAGCAGCTGCAGGCTCCAGGCTTCCTTCCTAGCAGGGTAAAAGGAATTTAGTCACAAATTTGCTGCAGTTTTGAGGACCTGAAATGACCATTACTTGCTTGGCCTTATCTTTCCTGCCAGCTGCTTTCTTGACACAGCTTGCCATAGGATACTGTACCTTCCGCTCAAGCAACAGGATAAAAATTTGCTCACATTTCTAATGGGACTAAATTTACTTTCTGTTCCACCTTACAGAACTAATTTCTTATGTGAAATGACACTTATGACTTCACTGATGACAGTGAACTTTATTGCCTGGGGGATACGGATAATCCAACTGTTCAATTTTGCTTTGTTTTGCTTTGCTTAGGCGGTGGGATGGGTTGGGTGGTGTTACTGTTTTCTCCAGTATGAAAACTCAAGTCATTTAAATATGTCTAAAGTTTGATGATACTTTTTCATCTAGCCTTATCTGAACCATTAAGACACAGCAAATCAAAATCCTTCCAATAAGTGAATAGCTACAATTTCTTTTAAATCATGAGTTACAGAATAGGTGATGCTTGTTTGAAAATGAAAAAAAGAGTTTGTCTAAGAAACATGTCTGTGATAAGGCTGCCAATGAACATGAACTTTGTGATGAAGTAGCATGAACCTTTTATTTAAAGTGAGCATACTGAGACATCATCAAGACTTTTAAAATAAAAATGTTTTCTTCCAGCATTATTGTAAACAAGACATCCTAAATCCTCTCTGGAGCTGCCCAGTCTCTGTTCCTGCTGTAGACACTCCATGTCCTTCAAATTCTGCTAAGCACATCCTGCTCTCCAGAAGCTTCTCCCAACCAAGGAAGGTCAGTTTCTGTCAGGGAAAGCAGCATCTTTCCTTTTTCCAGAGGATTTCTCCTGACCCAGGCTTGAGCTGCCTGAACAATGCAGAGCAAAGAGCTTTCCTCTTTGCTGTGCATCTATGTTCCTAGAAAGGAAAAGAATCTTAAAAAACAAATTACTTCATAATTGCAAAGGAATAAATAAGCATCCATTACACTGACGTAAAGCCTAGCTGTACAAGTAGCCTCTAATCTTGGATGCTTGGAAGCCAGAGAACATGAAAAGAGATGCTGGTTTTAAAATTACACCCCATGTCAGAGATAAACAGGGTCATTTGAACAGAAGATTAGTGTAACCCACTAAGAATGAAACAAATCATAAGGACCAAAATGTGTCTCTAATACTTTGCAACATTTTAAGTGGTATTATGTCATATTATTTTTAGCTATCTTCTTAGATGCTACTATCATCATCACGTTAAGTCTGTGTAGCAAATTCATTCTCATAATAGCCGCAAACTACTGAGAGAAATTGATGTTATACATGGGGAAACTGAAATACTGAAAGACTAGGCATGAGATCCAATCCTGTGAGTAGGAGCCTGAAATAACATTATACTGGAGTTTGGGTGTTTAAATCCACAGCTGTGATCAAAATTAGTCCTCTGTGGTGCTTAGCCCTGGAGGTGCCTGAATTTCAGAGACCTCCTACTTTCTTACCTGTAGGCTGTTTGGTACTTGGAGATCTGATCTACTCAAGCACAGATCAGTTCCATTTTGGGCCTCATGTGAGACTTCAGTTAGGAAGCCGAAACCTCTGCCTTAGCAGGGATTTATCCAACAGCAAGTGTCAGGAACTGTGTCAAACAGTTGAATGCAAAGAAAGCCTATACTTCTCTTTCTGTACAGTGACTTTAATGGAAGGGCTAAACAGATCTGAGCAACCAATCCCCTTACAGAAAAAAATCAGTTTAAAGAGAGCTTAAAATTCAAGTCTCTGCTTTTCTAGGGACTGCTCTAACCTAGAACATGTTGCAAAAGGTGCATTGTGGAAATACCACCATCATCACAGCCACAACTGCAATTTGTGAAAGTTTTGACAGGTGTTTCTCCATAGCTAGAATGCACTTATTCGATTGAATTCTTCACAACTGGAGGCATGGTGTCAGGATGTGCAGCAGTAGATAAAGAGGAATGGGGAGGCGGTTGAGTCACCTTCCCTGGGTGTGTTTAAAAAAAGGGTAGATGAGGTACTTAGCTTGGCATGGGAATGGTTGGACTTGATCTTAAAGGTCTTTTCCAACCCAGTGATTCTGTGATTCAGTGATTATGTGATACGAAAACTCCAGGATGAATGAGGAGACACCTAAAGATACATAAGTGGTTGCTGTTGAGATCACAAGTTTGAACTACACATCTGACATCTATATTTAATATTTATATTTTCTTTTTGATGGGGTTGTAGATTTGGAGTTTTAATTCTTTATTTGAGTGTCCATGGCAAACTTAATTAAATGCATTAAATTTTATCTGTGGGGCACAAGACCTGTCCAGAATACAAATGGCATATAATTAAAAGCATAGATGTTCTAAATATGTGCACAAAAGACATACAGATGTCTGTTGAATCTAATGTTATCACACTTGCCACTTAATCCCCTAACGGGTAGGTATTTTTTAATGGAATGCTCTTCTTAACTCCTTCTGTAGCATCTTCCTATTATATTCCTTGGTCCTGGACTAGTAGTAACCCCTTTCAGCTGAAGACAAAAATGCTTGCCAAGGATGTAAGCCAATATCTTATTCTGGTATTTTTTATTTCTTTACTTATGGTTTAGCATTTATTGAGAGTCACAGCATGCTGGAAACAGGATTCCTTATTCACAGTCTTCACACCCTGTGCTTTTTATTGTTTATAAAATACTGCTGTCATTTTCATTTCTAAAAGACGTGACACTGGGGGGAAAAAAAGTGATTGTTCATTTAAGTAGAATGCTCTGAGGACAGAATAAGATTTTAGATCTATTGGTTACTAGGTAATTTGAGATAATTCCAGTTCAAACAGAACCTGTTCTTCCTTATTCTAAATTTGCATTACAAAAATATGAAAGAATCCTTCAGGGAGAAGGGGAGAGTTGTAAGGGAACAGTTTTTGGACAGCTGAAGGAAAAGATGGGCACCTGCTGTTCAGAAAGTTGAGGGAATTGTTGCATATTGCAGATTTTGTGCATGTTACCAGGACAAGCAGATGGGCAGAGACAGAGTTTTCTCCTTGTGTGTAGTTTATCTCCTTACGTCTTCTAATGGCCTATATTAAAATTTCCCAGCATTACATCCAGTTCAATTTAACATAGGTAATATAAGCTTAAGCAGTACCAGTCAATGACAAATTTGCCTACTTGGAATAGATAACTCTTTCAAATACTTCAACAAGGATGGTGGTGTAATGTGCAGCTCTGTCCACATGCTATTTCAGGGTGCTAACTCGGACCACTGGGGATGAAGCTGCTGCCTCACTCATCATGAGTCACTTGTGATTTTCAAAAAATTACTTGGCCTTCCTGAGCCATCACAAGGGTAAGGATATAACAGCCTCTCTCTCCTGAGAGCTGCTGCAAGGTCTAATTTAAGCTGACAATATGCAGAACTGGCCAGTGCTACACTGACCTTTTTTTTTTTTCCTCAAAATGTTTTTCTTTTAATAAAGTTACAGACAATAAGAAATATCTTGGTGGAAAACCTATCCAGGTGTTTATCAGTTATCTTTGTTCTTGTTAAATACTCCTGAGTATTAGTGGTACAGATGTTATTAAAGCAGAGAATGGATATTCTTAAGCAGAGAAAACCCAAAGAAGTATGGATCTGCATCCAGTAGCATCTGAGTATTGGGCATTAGGTTGTCTTATTTTCCTTCTACATGTGGTGAGCAATCACTTCTATTATCATTATTCATTATATTGCTGCTTTTATTCTTGGTATTGATATTACTGTTATCATTATTATTGTTATTTTCTTCCTTTGCTATCCTATAAGTCAATCTTTATCTCATCCTATAAGGTTTTACTTCCATTGTCCTCCCCATCCCTTTGAGAGGATGTGAGGAGTGAGCGAGCGGCTGAGTGGTGCTTAGTTACAGGCTGGGATTAAACCACAATTACATGGGAAGAGCAAGGATTACTTTTTTTCCTGATAGTTGTTCCTGCTTCGACTGCCTCTTTTACAACAGCTGAGAAAATTAAATAAAATAAAAATAATATGTGAAAAGAGAGGTCAGACTCAAAAATTTCTTATTTTTACTTTCACTTTGTCCTCGTCAGTGAATGCTGTATTCTTGTCTCTACAGTAATGCAGTTCAAAGAGCAGAGTGAGATTTACGTATCTGTACACTTAGATGGTCTCTGGATTGGCGTGTTTTCAGTTTCAGTTTAGGACTAAAACCATCTGATGTCTGTGTTGGACGGATGTGTCCCTTTTTGGAAGTAACTTTTTGCATGCAATCATAACCACAAGTGAGATAAGCAGATAATAGATTCTGTTATTTCCAGTTCTGTGGGATTCCACACACAAAATATTTGTTGCTTCAATTTTCCAGTGCATATTCCAGTTTTTAGTTTTAGTTACTTCTTTCACCTATTAGTCAGCATTTATAGTAATATCTGATAATCAGCTCAGATCATAAAAGATTGGACAGTAAGAGGAAGAATCTCTGAGAAATAGAAATGTGTTTTGGATTATCTTTTTTTTCTTAATGGCAATGCCAGCCTCTCAAGGCAACATGATTCCTTAGGCTTTTCAAATTGTTGTTGGAGTTTGAAGTGGAGGTTTATCAGTCTTATCCAAGGGTAACTTACATCAGTTTTCTGATCAGTTCAACTGACTTGCTCAAGAATTGGGCACAGAGCAGTGCTATGTGAAACTTTCTGTACGAATCCCACAACAAAACAAGATTTTAATCTGGGATTTATGAATCATTTAGGAAAGCAGGGATGAGTTTCAGCAGAATACTTCCTTTTTTTGTCAGTTACAGAGTGGGCTGACCATTTTCATCTTAATACCAGTGTCAGCTGTTTCCAACAGTAATCAGTGGGGCAGCTGACTGGGGACCAAGTCACTGACTAACCACAGCACCTCAGGGATCAGCCTCACAAAGAGGTGGTTCACATAGAGCCAGGAGTGTCTGGCAGAAGGCAACAGGCTCTAAATGAGATGTAGGTTGATTTCTGGGCTGAAAGTAACTGGAAAAAGTAGCAGGAGGTAGAAATCAGCCCCTGAATGCTGTATGATCGAACTGGGGATGGGGGCTGACAAAGTCAGTGTCTACCTATGGTCACAAGCATAGGTAAGTGCTGTGCTGGTTTTGGCTGGGATAGAGTTTACTTTCTCCATAGCTGTTTCGGATTTATGCTGAAAACAGTATTGGTAATATAGAGATGTTTTGTTACTGCTGAGCAGGGCTTACAGAGAACCAAGGACTTTTCTGCTTCTCACAACACTTCACCAGGGAGTAGGCTGGGGCTGTACCGTGTCACTATTACACGTCATGGAGCCCTGCTTTCCCGGGCATGGCTGAACACCTGCCTGTGCCTGGGAAGTAGGGAATGTATTCCTTGTCTTGCTTTGCTTATGTGCAGTTTTTGCCTTACCTCTTAAATTGTCTTTATCTCAACCCACGACTTTTCTCATTTACCCTTCTTATTCTCTCCCCTATCCTACTTGGGGGCCAAGTGAGCAAGTGACTGCATGGGGCTTAGCTGCCATCTGTACTTAAAACACAATAAGTGTGAAAGGGCTTTCCTGTCCTGTTTTCTCCCGCTTCACACTGGCAGGAAACACAGGACTCTAATCTTGTTTATTTAATAGCAAAGTTCTGTATGTGAAAATACTTTAATGCTCAGTGACAAAGGCACAGACTTCAGCTTGGGATACCAGAACCTGTGCTCTTTCTGCCCAATCAGGCTGCGAACAGAAGTCCAAACCTATGTGTCCCTTATTTTTAAGGAATTTTCAGCTGCTAGGCCACTGACCACCTTGAGGTAATATTTTCTGATCTTTTCAGGAATTACTTCACCCTCTCTAAATAAATGAAGATACTTAGGCTAGAAATCCAACAATATGGGGTGTGCCTCATATCCCGAGATGAGAAAGTATCAGTTCAAACTCCAGGTATAAGCAAATAAGCACCATAAACATTAGCATTTTCAGCATTTGTGATTTAAGTATTTTTTTTGATTAGGTCAGAGGCTAACGAAAATCTCCATCTAACATTTTAACTAAACTTTTTACTATTCTATGAAGAATTTTACGTTAACCTACCATGAAATCCTGTTTTCATAATTATGCATTCCCATAAGGAAGGTTATAGGTTAAATAAGTGAGTGTTATGAAGCTGAAGTTAAACAACATGTGAAGGTTGATCTTGGTTTAGGAAGAGTAACAAAGTGGGTTGGTTTTTTTTGTTACAGCATAGTAATACCTCCTTAAATGACAAATTCTGTAGTATTTTATTTATTTGTCTGATGCTTTTCCTTTAGCAGTAAAACAGTAGATGCAAAAACAAAGATGAAAGAAGTGACACATTGACAATATTCACAGTACATTGCTGTGATACCCTTTGAATCAGATCTTGTGACAGTGAATCATTATTTATTTTTATTCAAGGTGTGTATTTAAAATATTTTTAATTCTTTCCTGATATAATGTTATATGAAATGCACTATATTTCTGGAAACAGGAATTAAATCTTACTTGAAATAGGAAAATAAGTTGCTAAAGTAGTGTTGCCAAAAAGCATGGTCAGATCGTCACAGAAGAACTACCTCTCTTCTATTCCCTGTTTTTCCTCATGAAAATTAATAGTAATATCTCTGTTATTTGTTTCCTGTCCATCTCTTGTGATGTATGTATAACAGGACAATGTTCTGTCAGAAACCTTCCAGCAAAAGACTGACCTGGACACAAGAGTATCACCAAAGTTGTCGTATCAGCTTTGAGTAAGCCATTTTTATCTCTATGTTGCTAAATATGTTAAATGTATGTTGCTAAATGTGGAACAGTGTTATGTATTATAATTAAACGTACATATAGTTTGGAATTAAAAGAGCCTTCATGTGAAAATGGGATTTTCATTTTTTTTCTCTCCATCTCTCAGGTTTAGGAAAACTCAAAATATTTTTAACTTTTAATTTCAATTTAAGCTGCCATAAAACTGCAAAATAAATATTTCCCAGCTCTAAAACAGGACTTGAAGGAACATTTGTATTTGATATGCAAAAGCACCACCTGTACAGCACTGAGTACAATGAAATTTTTATCCCAATTGACTGTTTCAGAGATTGGCTACAGAACAGTTTCAGTTATCAGAAACTAGTTGTATTTGCTAAAAAGTGCATAGATTAACCATGTTGTTCCACATCAGGGATAGGTTTCATTTAAGGAGCTCACATAAAATGTACACATGCATATTGGGTCTGGCTGAGATGGAGTTAATTTCCCCTACAGCTGCCCTCACAGTGCTGAGCTGTGTACTGGTAGCTGGCAAGGTGCTGACAACATACCGGTGTTGTGGCTGCTGCTGAGCACTGCTGGCACAGCATCAAGGCTGTCTCTCCAACATTTCCCACAGGAATGGGGATGGGCAAGATCTTGGGAGGGCACACAGACAGGACAGCTGACCCAAACAGACCAAAGGGATATTCCTTGCCATGACGTCTGCTCAGCAATAAGAAGCTGAAAGTAAGGAGGAGGAAGCAGGAGTCATTTGTTATTTACAGTGTTAGTCTTCCAGAACAATATCTACACATATTGAAGCCCTGCTTTCCAGGAAGTGGCTGGACATTTCCTGCTGATGGAAAGTTGAGAGTAAAACATTTGTTTTTCCTTTGGTTTTCTGAGTTCCTTTTTGCTTTATTAAAGTCCCTTTATCTTGACCCATGAGGGGTTTTTTCATCATATTTTCTCTCCCTGACCCCTCCTGCTGAGGAGGGGAGTGATAGAGCTGCTTTCATGGGCACCTGGTGTCCAGCCAAGGCCAACCCACCATGACATGGCATATATGTACTGAGCTGTTACTATGTACAGATATGACAACCATGTATGCAAATACTTATTGAACTGACTCCTTGTTTAGACCAATTGCTGTGTTAGAAGGTGGTTACTGTCAAATGTATAAAAAAAGTGAAGTACATCTACTTCTGTAGAAAACAAAAGCTGTTATAGACCAGTATAGTGTTACTGAAGTTAGCTTGAACCACAGAAAGCCTAACAAATTAGAGTGCTTGAGGTGAAAAAACAGAACAAAACCAAACCAACTTCTAAACTGTTACAGGTGAAAATTCCACTGCAGAGTACTTCTAAGATGACCCAGGGGTTTATTGACTTTGGGTCACTCCATCATTTTTAGCATATGCAGAAATAATGTCCACACTTTAAAATTTTAGTTGGCTTGGTTTTGATAAGCATCCAAAAACCCTGCTGCTCATTTGAATTTTGATCCTTCAAAATTGCTTTCATTGCATTCTGTCATTTTCCATTGATTTTATGTTGGTTTTTTTTTTTTCCTTGGGAGAAGGTCTGAGAATATCCTTGTTATCAGAAGGGTCAAAAGGAGAGTAAAATTTGCTGAAAATGCCAAAATGTGAATGAAAGAGGTCTTTTTTAGTTAAATTACATTGAATTGAATTCTACACACAGCAAATGCACAGTATTTTACAATATCTTCTTTTTTGGAAGTGGAAGTACAGAGAAGTTTTTTTGTTACTTGTTTTGTTTTACTGCTAAACTGTTTCAACAGAAACTTTGAGTTTCAGGTAAGCAATTATTTTAATTACTTTAACTGTAGTCATTATTTTGAAGATGCACAGAGAACCAGTACAGGCTGAAAAATGCTTCAAAACACTTTTTTCATTGTCAAATGACAGTTTTTAAAATATTTTTTTTCACATAAAGGAATTGGCTTTGTCATAAGGTGCAAGATTGCATTTCTGCTCAAAATGAAAATGTTACCCTTGGCATGGGTTATTAATATTACTTACGGCTTTCACATGAGATGTGAGAAACAGATTCAGATCTTGGGATGGAGGCATTTAAGAAGCTGTACCCTTTTTCCATTCCATCTCCTTTCATCCCATCCTATTCCATACCACACAATTTTCTGATGTGATGTGGTTTATACCATGGAAAATTTCAGACTTTGAGTGGGGGTCGGGAGTGTTAGAACAAGGTCCTAGTTTCACCTGACTCAAAATAAAAGGAGTCTTTCTAAATTTACATACAATCATTCACCTGTTTTGCTTTTTCCTGTTTTGCTTTTTCTTGGACAGATCTAAAGAAGTCTTCAGTTCCAAATGATGTTAGACACTCAAAATTCAGTCTTTTATCCTCTGGCATTTTTCAACAAACACAGCTTTCATAATGCTTTAGTGCTGTTCCAAGAAAAAGACTAGTGAGTGCTAAGTTTGAGAAGATTCAAGGACTTTGTTTATAATACACCCACCAACTGAGATTCTTCTAAGTTCTATAATAAGCAGTCCAATCAGAAGTCTCACTGAGATGATATTTCTCACTAAACAATGGTAATTTTACTTCCAAGCATAGTGGCATACAAGTGGAAATAAATGTAGTGGACTAGCATCAAGCTCACATTGCATGTTTATTGGTGATTAAATTATGCCTGTTTCTCAAGTAGCTTAGATTTTATGTCGCACATCATTCCTCATCAGGATGTCTCAACAGGGTTTGTTTTTTTTGTTTTGTTTTCCCACTTTACTTTTCCTAAAGCCAACTACACAAGAGACTCCACGCACCTCTTCACTGCTCCTACCCTCTAACCTATTTACTTATGGGATGATTATATTAATTTTTCTTACAAATCTGGATACTGTAATGCTAGAAGGCACTGATTGTGTGTTTTCAATTAATTCTTCAATCTTCGCATAGTTTCAGGAGCACTTAAACTACCAGATGATAAAGCCCCCATTCCCTCCTCCCTTTCTTTTTAAAAAATGCAGGCTTTCCCTAAAGGCGAGAGAGTTTTTCTCCACTGACATCTAAACCAAACACTGATCAGTTCCAGTATTTGAGGGAATATCTCATTAAAATGCAAAGATAGGAATGTGCTGATGAATGTATGGCCTCAGCCATCTCAGCCAGTGAGGTAAAAGAGACCATGTAGCTATATTTAACATAGTGTAGTTCCAATAAGTTGTTGTACAATGCCTGCAGTGACAGGCTGTTTCTTCTGTGGATGTGTTCTTTTTTTTTTGTAAAGCGATCTAAGCAACTGTCTAACCACATCTGTTACACAAATTGACAACTGAAGAAACACCTCTTGAATTCCGCATTATTTTACAAGATTTGGACTTTCTTTCATTCATCCATATTTCCCTAGAAATGAGAAATGATACTATTGTGCCATAGGTGGGAAAGAAAGTTTTCGATACAGAGGCAACTGAGACGATTATTAAGAGATTATTAACTTGGCTTTAGTTTACATCCATTTATTCACTGTTGGGTACATACACAGCTCTACTGAAAACCTTAGCCAACTCATTTGTGGCAGCTTTTCTAATTCTTCAGTCAACAAATAGCAGCCCACACTCCTGAGCCCTAACTGGAATATGGCTTTGTAAGAAAGTGTTCACAGAGTTATCAGCTCTGTGGTTAAGACAGGATCCCAAACCTCAACATCAGTATGGAGCCAAGTCCTTCACTCTTATTTTTCCTGTTACTTAACACAGAATCATGGAAGGAGATGAAAAATTTTAAGTAACCAAAGGAACAGGTAAACACACATAAAATTTTCAAAACTGTTGAAATGACTACCAATCGTTAATAGTAATACCTTGCTGCTCTTGAAAATCTCACTGTAAAGCATATCCCACAAAGGGTTTCAGCATTCATTTTTTCACTACTACAACGTGCCTGCAGTATGTGATCTCTTCATAGAAGTGTGAAGCAGATTTACTAGGTTATTTCATCAAGTTCATGCCTGCACGAGAATACTTCAACCTCTAGCTTCTGGGATGGATTGTAGAGCTGAGACTGGAGCACACACATTCCCTGTGAAATCTGTGTGCTCTCTACAGACACACGGAGATGCCTATGAAAGGTCTTCTGAAGGAACAGAAAGCAGAGGCATTTTTAAAATGCCACTTGCCCCAAAGTGGGGCACCACTTGTGTGGAAAAACAGTTCCAATTGTGTGGAAAAATAGTGAGGGATTTCTCTCACAATAGTTCCCATTGTTTTCAGTACTGAGCAAGGATACTGCTGTATCATGGATAAGCATATGTGTCCTATCCTTCTTGCCTTCCCTGCTACAACTCCATCCTGTTTCTTGTTAGCCTGTTATTTGCACTCAGACTCCATCTGAATTACTGATGTGCAGCCAATAACACATCCGAATTTGCACTTGATGGGAAAAGGATTTACATGATGCTTTCTATTTCCATGGTGTATGAATACTTCCTCTGAGAACTGAAGATTTACTGGGTTATTTCATCCACTTCTTTGCCAGGACAAGATTGCCTCTATCCCTTAAATTCAGAGTGTCATGTGGAGTAACAAATAAGGAACTTATCCACTACACTAAAAATATATGGATAAAAGCTAATGAAAGACATAGCCAGTTTCACCATGTTTGACCACTAAAAGCATAAAATAAAATATACTAATACACCAATTGTTGGCTATTTTAGTGGGTCAAACTGTTTCAGAT
>VZTU01028274.1:0-26467 GCA_013400835.1 Zapornia atra
CACTGCTGGCTCATGGCCACACTCAGATCTCAGTCCCCACTTAGGCAACTGCTTTTGGATCTGAGGTTTTACTTCCTTGTGTACTGGACAGAACAAAGCTCCCTGGAAGGCAGCAACTCACAACACAACTGACTATGAAGAAATCTCCATCTTTCTACCCCCTCCTGCTGACTCCCCTTTCCTCTTGATTTTTATTACCCTTCACAAACCTCTTCACCCCTGGCTCAGGTGTCCTGCTTTAAGCAGCAGCAATGAGAAGTTAAGAAATCTATACAATTCCACTACTATTCCCAAGGCCCTGAACAAGCAGCTGTCACATCGATCACATGGGCTGTTAACTTCATTCTGCTGCCTCCGAGCACTTGCCTACACTATACCAAGTCTTATCACATTAGCTACATTGGCACAGCCTCCTCCTCCTCCACAAGAAGCAAACAGCTATTGCAAGACACAAGCACTTAAACCACCACCTCTCAATCTGCCTGAAAACGTGGAATGAGCTACACACACCCTACAGAAAGCACCTTTATATAACACAGCTGCACCTCCACAAGTTATGTCAGCCTTGGCCCTTACAGGTAAAAATACTTGCTGCCTTCACTGACAGCATCATGATAGAATGGCTTTGTAAATGGTCTTGAGCCAGCAGAATACCCAGGACTACCAGTCAAGACACTGGAGCAGCCTGCCTGCAGACCTGGATGTCTGTACAGTACTCACAGGTTTTTCTACACCCTAAGACATCGTCACCTCACTTGTTTAACCAGGGACTCTGCAAATCACCTTCTCCCCAGGGCAGCTGAGGAGTGGATTTTCTCCAGGCTTGGTTCCTCTGCAAACAGCACTCTGGAGGATGTTCTGGTCAGAGCAAAGGTCTCATCTTGCCCTTGTGTAACCAGTGGAGCCCACGTGTGAGAGCCCAGCTCGCAGCAAGGGGACCTCTGTGCCCAGTGCAAGTGGGCCCAGAGAGCTGCTTCCTCCAGCACTGTTCTCTGGGCAGCTAGGGAAGGAGGAGGGCAAAAACCCCAACATTTAAAAAGTAATTAAAAATAAAAATCCAAGCTCCCTCCTAGGGTCACTGCAATCTAAGAAGAACTAGTGACAGAAGTAAGATGTCGCTAGGTTTTACAGGCAGTACATGAGTCAGTACCCATGGGGAGACTGAACCCTGCCATGTTTCAGGGGATCTCTGCACATGAAATACTGGGCTTCCCTGGCAGGCTTCCCTGGCAGGCTTCCTGCCCGAGATGGAGGGTCTGCAGGACATCTGGGCAGCCAAAATAACAAACATACAGAATAACCCACTGGCTGATGGTGTTAGGTATTAGCTTTGAGCATTTCACTTGCATACAATAAAGTTGGAGGTAATGAGCAGTCAGGGCTGAGGCAAACATTACTTCCCTTGTGCTCCTCCTTCACCAGAGGCAGCAGACAGACCCTCAGCACACAGCAATCCACAGAGACAATCCATATATCGGTCGGCTGCTCTGGTGAACACAGAGATTCATTTCTCCCAAGGGTAACCACTTACCAGATCAGAAAGGCCAATCAGTCTTAATGTTTCCCTCCAAAAAAAAAGAAAAGTCAATATCTTATTATCCTAAATTCTTGAAAAATAAAAGGATGCTGTAATTAGGCGAGCCAAGAGAACAGAAGATAAATCAGCAGCAGAACACAGATGAGCACCCAGGAGCACTGATGTTTTCTTGCTTTGTAATGCCCAGCTACAGGACTGAAACACAGGGGTACCATGGGGCCAGACACACTACTCTCCCAAGAGAAGGACAAAGTCACTAGTTAATCAATGAATAACTCTAAGATGATTTGATTTCTTAATATGGCACTACTTATTTTGGGGCATTTCCAGTTTGCTTTTACACATTCCTCACAGCAAGAATCGTGCTTTTGTTATGAAATAAAAGCCAAGATTCTCCCAGAACATCCCAGTAGCTGAGGCTCAAATAAACATCAAATATCAAGACACCTCTAAGAAACCACCTGGGGCACTACCGTTTCTCTCAAACCCAGCTTTCCTCTTTAAATAAACCCAACCTATCCCCACAGCTTTCATTTTTGTCAGTTTTTATTTAATCACGTGCACACTGCATTGTAAAACCTTACGAAGATCCACTGACCCCTCAAGTTACTCACTTGGTAAGACCAAAACCAAACCCGCGCCTCCAGCTCCCTCACTGGCTGCTCCTCCCAACACACTCCATGCCAGATGTCTCCTCTGCACAACAAAGCCAATTTTCCTCAATCCAGGAGAGCCTTACAATAGGATTTTCTTTAGGCTATTCAAAAAGCAGCTACTGCATAATGTAGCCTACTTTAGTAAAGTCAGATTTAATAATTTAGGAGATTTAAGAGCAGTACCCGTTGCCTAGGCACTGTGTGCCTTTTAGCTGCTGTCCCCAATTCACTAGGCCAGTCTTGATGCAGTGAGGACAAAGGTTTTCATCCTTTTGAGAACACTTCTCAGCAGATAATGAGAAATTAGAATTCCCATTCGCTCCAACGTCAACTAGTGGAGTTTAGCTTTCCAGCAGCATTGAAAGAAATAAACAAGAGTACTTGCACTCAGTAAAATTGTCAGCTTGGAACCCTGAACAAACAGCATGGCTAAGCAAAGCCATACAGAGCTGGAAATGGCATCGGGTTGAACTTCACAGCTTCATCAGTTCTGCAGAGCCCACGGAGAGAAGCACCAGGACACGGCAGGCTGCACAGCGCCGGGGGGAGCAGGCCGCGGCCTGAGGCCCTGCTCTGCTCAGGGGTGGCTGCAGCGTCCTGAGAACTCCTCTCTTGTGCTTTAACTTTTGGCAAGTGATAATTTAATGCGTGCCCAGGGAAGGCAGAAACAGAAGCAGCCAAACCCCCATCTTCTCTCCCTCTCTGCTCTGCCCTGGGCAGGCCCCACCTGGAGTGTTGTGTCCAGTGCTGGGCTCCCTGGGGTCAAACAGCCAGGGATGTCCTGGAGAGAGGCCAGAGGAGCTACAGAGATGCTGAAGGGCCTGGAGCATCTCCCCTGGGAGGAAAGGCTGAGTGAGCTGGGGCTGTTCAGCCTGGAGAGAAGAAGACTCAGGGGGGACCTTCTGAATGTGTCTCAGTCTCTGAAGGATGGGCTGCAGGGGGAAATGGCCAGCCCCTTTTCAGTGTCTGTGGGGACAGGACAAGGGGCACTGGCTGCAAGTTAGAGCAGAGGCAGAACTTTTCCCCAGTGAGGGTGCCAGAGCCCTGGGACAGGCTGCCCAGGGGGGTTGTGGAGTCTCCATCTCTGGAGAGATTCCAGCCCCGTCTGGACGCCGCCCTGTGCAATATGAGCTGGGGAGCTGCTTTGGCAGGGGCTTGGACCCCAGGAGCTCTCCAGGGCCCTTCCAACCCCTGGGAGTCTGGGAGTCAGTGATTCTCCACAACCAACAACTAACAGGGACCTACCTCTCTCTACAGGAACTCCCAAGAACAGCCTGGCCAGGGACTGCAGCCAGGGTTGACCTTTCACCTTACACTGCAGAAGCCCTTAAGCCTACTTCACCTGCCAACAAAACACCCTTCCAACACACTTCCTCATATTCCCAAACCAAGATCCAACAGCCCACTGTAAACACCAGACAAATCCTTACCCAGTGCTTCAACAAAGCAGGCTTCTGCCCCGATGCTTTGAGGATGTTTTGTAGCATGAATATAGCACAAGCCCATATGACTGAGGCAGTCACCAATTTCATCACAAGCACAGACACTTCTTCCCCTCCTGTTTTTGGGATGCCTTTATTAACTACATGGCGATGACCCTGCCTCCAAGCAAACTTCTCCCATTTGCTTTATACAAACATGTACTCATCAAGCCATCCAAAGAGCTCTGTTTGTCAGGCTGAGCAGAACACACTTGGATGGTTCGCTCTCTTTTAAAGAACTATCAACTCCCCACGTGTCAGATGGCAAGTTTAATTTAGTAGGCCAGGAAATTACTCAGTCTTGGAAAAATCACTGCAATATGGTACATATCTAACTCAGCAAGGCCACCCGATACGCAGGGCTGGGAACACGACTGTTCAGGCCCAACCTGGGATAGCTCTTGCCAGCAGCTGTGTCTACAGCAACAACTAAAGCCTATGTGACCTTTTACTTTTCTTATTTCTTCCCAGCAACAGACCAGAATGTTTCCTCCTTTGCTGAGGATTTGCTACATGACCATCAAGAGGATCACAGAATCAGAGAATCGTAGGGGTTGGAAGGGACCTCAAGAGATCATCGGGTCCAACCCCCTGCCAAAGCAGCTCCCTATCTCATATTACATAGATAGGCGTCCAGATGAGACTTGAATCTCTCCAGAGAAGGAGACTCCACCACCTCCCTGGGCAGCCTGTCCCAGGGCTGGGGCACCCTCACTGGGGAAAAGTTCTTCCCCATGTTGGTGTGGAACTTCCTGTGCTCCAGCTTACAGCCATTGCCCCTTGTCCTGTCCCCACAGACACTGAAAAGGGGCTGGCCAATTCCCCCTGCATCCCATGTCTAAGATACTTATAAACACTAATTAGGTCCCCCCTAAGTCTTCTTCTCTCCAAGCTGAACAGACCCAGCTCACTCAGCCTGTCCTCACAGGGGAGATGCTCCAGACCCCTAATCAACTTTGTCGCCCTTCTCTGGACTCTCTCCAGAAGGTCCCTGTCTTTTTTATNTTCCACCTGCTGGACACACTCTTCCTGATGCCCCCAGGATCCCACGGGCTCTCTTGGCCACCATGGCACACTGCTGGCTCATGGCCAACCTGTCATCTACCAGGACCCCCAGGTCCTTCTCCACAGAGCTCTTTTCCAACAGGTCATCCCCCAGCCTGTACTGATACAGTCGGTTATTCCTCCCCAGGTGCAAGACTTTACACTTGCTCTTGTTGAATGTCATTAGATTTCTCCCTGCCCAGCTCTCCAGCCTGGCCAGGTCTCTCTGGATGGCAGCGCAGTGTCCTGCCTGTCAGCCACTCCTCCCAGCTCTGGATCATCAGGTACTTGCTGAGGGTGGATGCTGTTCCCTCAGCAAGGTCATCAATGAAGATATTAAACAGGACTGGACCCAACACTGAGCCCTGGGGAACACCACTAGTCACAGGCCTCCAGTCAGATTCTACTCCACTGATCAGCTGAACAGCAGTGGGCAGAATGAACAGTCTCTGTCTCCAGAAGCAGAATGAAGATGCAGGCAGGAGATTTTCCATGTCCTGTTTGTGCTGCACTGAGTATGGCAGAATATGAAGCCTGGGAGTGCTAACAGGGCACCTTCTCTGTGCCAGTTGATGAATGCTGGGTATTGTTATGGGTGTGCATATGGGCAATGCAGGCATCTATCTGCATCTAGACACAGAGGCCATTAAAAGGCACCAAGAAATACATCAAGAAAAAACATGCTATGATGGGAACAATAAACAGCTAATGACATGCACGGTGCTCCACAGAGAGCCTGCAGACTCGGTGACAAGGGTCCCTTCTTCAACTGAAACACACCACGAG
Source organism: Zapornia atra (assembly GCA_013400835.1). Lineage (NCBI taxonomy): Eukaryota > Metazoa > Chordata > Aves > Gruiformes > Rallidae > Zapornia > Zapornia atra. Next base: position 5,505 of record VZTU01028274.1, read on the forward strand.
CACACAAAGTCCTCAATGCAAAGACAGGAAGAACTTGTGCCATGGGATTTCAAGCACTCAGCTGAAACACAGTCAGGAGGACCTCAAAAAATTAAACAGATGGTTTTAAGTTTCCAACCGTCTCACACAAGCAAGAGGAAAGGAGAGAGAAACATGGCTCATAAAGCGATCATCAAAGCACACTGCATTGTACTGTGGCATCAGACACCTTTCCAAAGCACACCACAGCCTATTTATAGATGCTGTCATGTTCTCCAACTCACCCAAGGCAGACAGTTTCTTTGAGGTCCCTCAGTGCAAGAGACACTCTCAGAAATGAAAGGCCAGGATGCAATATCCACATCCACACCCTTCCTAAGGGTCTAGGAACTAAAAATCTCAACACAAACATATAGAGCAGAATCACAGAATCATAGACTGGTCTGGGTTGGAAGGGACCCCAAGGGTCACAGAGCTCCAACCCCCCTGCCACAGGCAGGGCCACCAACCTCCAGGCCTGGAGCTACACAAGGTTGCCCAGGGCCCCAGCCAACCTGGCCTTGAACACTCCCAGGGACGGGGCACCCACCCCCTCTCTGGGCAGCCTGTTCCAGCCCCTCACCACTCTCTCTGCAAAGAGCTTCCCCCTAAGAGCCAATTGAAACCTTCCTTCCTTCAGCTTCACTCCATCCCCCTTGTCCTGCCAGTGTCTCCCCTTTGAACAAGCTGATTCCCCTCCTGTTCCTCTGCTCCCTTCAGGGACTGGCAGGCTGCAGTGAGGTCCCCCCACAGCCTTCTCTTCTCCAGGCTGACCCAGCCCAGCTCCCTCAGCCTCTCTCCGTAGGGGAGCTGCTCCAGCCCTCTCAGCATCTCTGTGGCTCCTCTGACCCCTCTCCACCAGTTCCCCATCTTTCTTGTCCTGGGGCCCCAGCTCTGGACACAGGACTCCAGCTGGGGCCTCAGGAGGGCAGAGCAGAGAGGGACAATCCCCTCCCTGTCCCTGCTGCCACCCCTCTGCTGATGGAGCCCAGGATCCCATGGCCCTTCCCAGCTGCCAGAGCCACTGCTGGCTCAGGGGAAGCTTCTCATCCCCCATGACACCCAGGGCCTTCTCAGCAGGGCTGCTCTCCAGGAGCTCTTCTCCCAGGCTGAGTACTCTGACCCTGACCTAGCAAAGCACTTAAAACATTCATCTGTCACCCCTGTGACTTCAGAGGGGCAGTTTACATACCTAGAGTTAGGACATGGCACAGGGTTTTGCTGGCTCACGATCAGATGGATGAAAAACGTGCAAGAGACCACCCATCATTTGCTTCACTTTGCCAAACACAGATTCTCCTTGACCACCTCTTTACACAAAACAAAAACAGGAACAAGAGCAGGACACTGCAAAGGATGTCAGTTTGACAAACATTTTCCAGCTGCAAAGGATCTCTTCATTGAAGAGTGGAAGACAAGAAGGAAGGAGTCTGCAAGCAACAGCCACCCTAAACCCATATCACATGAGAGGATCTGGCTGCCTGTGGGTAACTCACCCTCTGAAGATCTGCTCACCTCAGCCAGACCCTGGGACAAACCCTCACACTAGTGACACCACTACAGAGGACACAGGCACAGCATGTCCCACCTCTGCTGAGGGGATGGGGATGCTCTGAAGGAACGGTACCTTGCAGTCACAGCCTATGGCTTAGCCAGCACCAGCAGCCCAGCTGGGACGTAGAGCCAAACTGGTGCTGCTTCTTATTCAGGGAGGTTTCTTTTGCTTCATTATTAGTAACAGCTAAAGCAAAATATTCCATCACAAGTCCTTCCTATACCACCTGCTGGAAGCTATCTGTGAGCATGCAGGCGAACCACAGTGCATTCATGTAGTGACCCATTCATCTGTCCCAGCACGAGGAGGAATACTTCCCCCACACACACAGAGGGGTGCTGGCTTCTGATGTTTTGCAGTGCTTTTACTGGTCTTGCTGTATTAAAGTTTCATTAATTTTTAACTTAGATATTTACATAGAACATAAACAATTCAGGAGGAAAAGTGTCCACCAGCCAAGACCTCTTTGGCAGGACTTTGGGATCACATTTTATTCCTCTGGTGATGGCAGCTCTGGCACAGAGCTTCTTCAGTTCTGTAAAATTCTGTCAGTGTATGTTTGATCCCTTTGGGGAGACTGCCAAAGTACCAAGATTAATTAGCATCTTACCTAAAATACAGTCTGTATTAGATAGATCTTAAACGGCTCCCTGTCACAGACTCCTTTATAAAAACACATTTTGAAATATTAATGAATCTATCTGACTTCAGATGACATTTTGAACTCTGTCTCAGTGCCCATTCTCATCTCCACACAAAGTAAAATGACTTTTATTAGTTTTCTGACAGCTCTGCACTTACATCAGCTTTGCAGAGTTCTAGCCAAATCATAGAAAATAAACTGACTTGGTGGACAAATATAGCATCATTATGCTCCCAGCTACTGCACCATCCTCAATCAATATAGCTTTAAATGTAAATAAGAAGACAGGAATGTATTCAAACTGATGTGTGACCAGTGTACAAAAATAACTGCAAAGGCTCTGAGTAATTGTCCTGAAAGGTACACTCCTAGAGGCTTTCTTAAAGGAAAAGAACAAGGCACAGGCATCAACTGACTTCTGTAAACCCAAGGAAAACACTGTCTGCCAGTACAAGCAAGATGGGGACACCACCTTGCTGCTGGCAGCAGCAGACGTGTTATTTATTGGTCTTCCTTTCCAAACTGGTTCTAATACCACAGGTCAACAAGCTGGATTTCCCAGGGAAAGGCTTGGCTGTTAAACCTGGTTCCAGTTTGGAGCTGGCACCTGGAGTACACTCTTGCTGGGGAAGCCTTCATCAGCAGGAAGCCTGGGCACTGCAATGCAACCAGTCACAGGTTTGCCTTCTGTGCTTGATCCTCAGACTAAGAGTAAGTTTTGAAGGTAGAAGCATGAGTTTGCAGGCTCATCCAGTCCTCTGGCAGCCCCAGCCTGCGCCAGAAAGCGGGGGACACTGCAGCAAGAACCTCACCAGTACCACAGAATCACTGGGTTGGAAAAGCCCTTTAAGATCATCAATCCAACCATTCCCATCCTGAGCTAAACCAGATCCCCAAGTACCTCATCTCCCCTTTTTAAACACACCCAGGGAAGGGGACGCAGCCCCTCCCTGGGCAGCCTGGGCCAGGCCCCAACAACTCTGCCAGGGAAGAACTTTGCCCTCCCATCTGCTCTGCCCCTGCCCTGGCACAGCTTGAGCCCATTGCCCCTTGTCCCATCTCCTGTCCCCTGGCTGAAGAGACCATCCCCCACCTCTCTGCACCCTCCCTTCAGGTAGCTGTAGGTGGGGAGAAGGGCTCCCCTCAGCCTCCTCTTCTCCAGGCTCAACACCCCCAGCTCCCTCAGCTGCTCCTCAGAGGATTTGCCCTCCAGCCCCTTCCCCAGCCTGGCTGCCCTTCTCTGGACTGGCTCCAGGACCTCCATGTCCTTCTGATGGGGAGGAGCCCAGAACTGGACCCAGCACTCGAGGTGCAGCCTCCCCAGTGCCCAGCCCAGGGGCACAATCCCCTCCCCACACCTACTGGCCACACTCTTTCTGACACAAGCCAGGATGCCTTTGGGCAGGATGCCATTAAGCTGTGCCTTGGAGGGGTTTGTGCTGTAACAGCATCAGGCAGACAGCCCCAGCCCACACGCAGCTACAGAAGGAGATGTTAGTGTAGCCTATGTTCATCATACCAATGCTGCTAAAAATAAACCAGGAAGACATTCCTCACCTAAGGCTCAGGAGGGCTCTGGTATGTAGCTGAGTCATGCAACAGTCATTAAATGAAACACGTCTTGGTCCCTGGTTTACACTCCATCAGCACAAGCCAAGAAAAACAAGCCTTTTGTGAGTATTGAAAAAGCAACACTGCACCCACTAAAACCAGGCACGAGGAAGTAATTTGGAGGTCAAGGTCTCTCTCCTGGAGAACAATGGCAGTAGTAAGATCAAATTGCACTAAGAAAGGAGGAAGTGAGAACCAGCTCCCACACGTTACTTCTTTAATAAACTGAATTTGAGAGAATGTGTTTAGTGTTTGTGGAAGTCATCAGACAGCAACATCCTCTGTCAACACAACAGCACAATTCCCCCCCCACCCCTCAGCACCACACACATTCTGCTTGGCTAACTGCAAGGCTCTGTGCTGCCAAGGGGCTCATCTGTGCCAGCAGCTTCATGCAATTCATTAGCACTAGGTCAACTCAAAGGTATAACACAAGCTGCCTGTCTGATGGCTTGTCATTTCCCATATCCCCTCACCACTGAAGTCTTTACCCCCAGCCATCGCTTGAGCTTACAGCACATGTATGCACACAGGGGTGCCTGCAGGCACAGGCTGTGAGCTAGACTTCACTCAGGTCTATAGCCTAACTACCCCCAAAACTTCATTCCTTACCACCTTATTTCTTTTCCCCTTGTAGCACTTCTCACACACTAAAGGTCCTCTTGAAAAGCCTCACAGTCCCTGCTCACACTGTAGTGATGTCATACCAGTTCCATCCACTTCTTTCAGTGCAAGACCACACCACAGGCATGAGGAAGCCACAGCACAGCTTTAAGTTATAAGCTGGTTTAACTTCTACAAAAAAGCAAGGATCAACAAGTCTAGGAAAATAATCACAGACTCACAGCTTCCCAGGGGTTGGAAGGGCCCTGGAGAGCTCCTGGGGTCCAAGCCCCTGCCAAAGCAGCTCCCCAGCTCATATTGCACAGGGCGGCGTCCAGACGGGGCTGGAATCTCTCCAGAGATGGAGACTCCACAACCCCCCTGGGCAGCCTGTCCCAGGGCTCTGGCACCCTCACTGGGGAAAAGTTCTGCCTCTGCTCTAACTTGCAGCCAGTGCCCCTTGTCCTGTCCCCACAGACACTGAAAAGGGGCTGGCCATTTCCCCCTGCAGCCCATCCTTCAGAGACTGAGACACATTCAGAAGGTCCCCCCTGAGTCTTCTTCTCTCCAGGCTGAACAGCCCCAGCTCACTCAGCCTTTCCTCACAGGGGAGATGCTCCAGGCCCTTCAGCATCTCCGTAGCTCCTCTGGACTCTCTCCAGGACATCCCTGGCTGTTTGATCCCAGGGAGCCCAGCACTGGACACAACACTCCAGGTGGGGCCTGCCCAGGGCAGAGCAGAGGGGGAGGATCCCCTCCTTCCACCTGCTGCCCACACTCCTCTTGATGCCCCCAGGATCCCATGGTCTCTCTCAGCCCCCAGGGCACACTGCTGGCTCATGGCCACCCTGTCATCTCCCAGGACCCCCAGGTCCTTCTCCAGATCCAACTGCTACTGTAATTAAAGAAAAAAAACAAACAAAAAACCCAAACCAAACAGCAGCAAACCTCACCAGATTCCTCAGTTCAATAAATGAAATACATCCCAATGTCAGTGTGTGTTCATTCTTTAAATGCCTGAAGCATTTTAACTTGCACACAGGCACCTTTGGGACAGCAGACAGCAGGGATGTCTGCTGTCAAGAAACATGGAGCTGGGAAAACAGGTAACACTGGCATGCAAAGCACCAGCTCCAGTCATGGTGCATGTGAGCTGGCAGGATTCACTGTCCTGCAGTCAGTGCAGTCTCACAAAAGGTGAGAAGTCCAGCTCAGGTGCATGAACTGCCTGAAACAAGGCAATTTTGCAGATCCACTGTTACAGAGATCTTCAACTTGCATCCTTCTGATGTATAAGTTTAAACAGGTACTAAGGGAATTCAGGGCTGGATGATAAACCCCCTTCCCTGGCCAAGCATGCCCTGTCCTTCCCCATTCACAAATGACACGGATGGCTCCAGCTCTTTGCTCTTCCAGGGGAACTGCAGGACTCCTGCCTCCTGCAGGCATCCATGCTCCAGGACCAAGCAACATCAGAGGAGCAGTACCTGGCCACGTGTACAAGCTCCAGTTTCAAGTTCAGCCTCAGTAAGACCACTGCAAATTCACCTTTCCAGTTTAAAACTTGTTATACAGGTTGAGCTTACTGCTAGGAAAACTTACCAGCTCAACCACTGTGAGCCAGGTTTAAAATGCCTTAAGAGCTCTCACCCCTCACAGTGCTGTTCTTAACTCACACACTACTCCAGCATGGAGGTGAATAACCTCACTGCTGCTTTAGGCATGTAGGAATGGTGTCGGAGGAGAAGGGCTGACTTGAAGTCAGTCACACTATCTGAAGTTCTTCTAAAGCTCCTTTTTTTTCTAAGCTCTGCATCAAGGTGCACCACCCCCCACCCCCAATGCACCTGCCTCTGGACCTCTCCCAACTACCCTTTTCTACAACAATCACAGAGGCCAGAAAACACCCCCCCCAGAAAGGCACATAGCACCCACCCCATCGCTACAAACACCCCTGTCTTTATAGACCACAGCAGTGCTGGTGCTGAGGGGTTTGATGTTCTCCAGGTTTTAGAGGTGAGCAACTGAGGCAGACATGATACACAGAAAGGCTGTGGCAATGCAAGTCCTAGTTGTCCAAGTCATGAGCTACAGCCAACAGTCCACACAAACACTGCTTTCCAATACTCTCATGGTTGCCTCAGAGAAGCCATCATTCCATGGCCATGAGCACTGCTGTTTGATGAACCAGTCACAGCTCCCACCCTGCCACTCCAGTCCCAAACTGACTAGCCCTGTGTGTGCCAAGGGAAGGGCAGCTTTCAGCCAGACCCTCCTCACGACCAGGCTGTGACAGAACTGCACGAACACTTGGGCACCAGACAGGGAGCACCACAGGGTCAGGACAGAGGGCTGGGGCTGGAGCAGCCAGGCTGCTCCTCTCCAAGCCCACACCAGCTGAACAGCATCTGAACAGCTTCTGTGTTTCTTGATCCTCTATCAGTTCCAGCCTCCAGAAACGGAGTGGCACAGACCTGCAGCAGCCTGCAACAGAAGGCAGTTTGGGTCTGCTGCCTCTTGACGAGAGGCCCAGGCCCTGAGGGGCACGGTGTGGTGTGCAGAGCTGCCATCACCTCAACTGGGGCAGTCACCTGGTGACCAAGGCTGACTTTACAGTCAAGAGCAGAGACCCCCACAAGTCAGAGCTGGACACATGCCAGTGACCACCAGATCTTACCTTGAAGGCCTTAAAAAACTCAGGCACCAGTTTGGCTGAGAGGAGAGATGGACCAAGCTCCATGCTGGTCTCACAAACACCCCTCTTAGGTGCTGCTTAGGAACCACTGCTCCTTTTGTCCAGAATTACTAAAAAACCCAACCTGATGGTGTATCTGCTCCTCCTGCCCCTTGGGAACGGGCTGCCCAGGCCACCTGGGAGAGCAGCCCCAGGGTTCGTTGCCATGAGACACCAGGCCAGAGCTGTGAGCCTCCACCCTCCCGTGCAGGGCACAGCTCTCCCCACCAGCACAGCCCTGAGCACTCCCTGCCAAAGGCATCTCCACAGCCCAGAATCACAGTGGGATTAGCTGTTCACACAGACACAGCAAGCAGAGCCAGACCGATCAGCATTAATAACAGGAGTGTTAGAAGGGCAATTAAGCCTCATGTGTCTGGGACTGAGCTAGTTTCATGATCAGAGGCAAATACTCAGGAGCTGAAACTGGGAGACGTTTGCTTCATCACTGAGGTGGGCCAGATGGTCAGAGAATGATCCAAGGGCTGGAGCCCCCCTGCTGTGGAGCCAGGCTGGGAGAGCTGGGCTGGCTCAGCCTGGAGAAGAGAAGGCTGCTTCTGGGGAGAGCTCTGAGCACCTTCCAGTCCCTCGAGGGGCTCCAGGAGAGCTGGAGAGGGGCTGGTGCCAAGGGCAGGGAGGGACAGGTTGGGGGAACGGCCTGCAGCTGCAGGAGGGGGCTGGGAGGCAGAAATCCTTCCTGGGGAAAGGGGAGGCCCTGGCACAGGGTGCCCAGAGAAGCTGGGGCTGCCCCAGGATCCCTGGCAGGGTTCAAGGCTGGGTTGGATGGGGCTTTGGGCACCAATGGCTGGTGGGGGTGTCCCTGCCTATGGCGGGGGTGGAACTAGAGGGGAGTTCTGGGATCTCTTCCAACCCAAACCAGTCTGGGGTTCTGTGATTCTAAATTCAGGGTATCAGGAGTCCCTTTGGTGGCCTCAGGACTCAGCCCTTTTGGTAGCTGAGCACCTTCCACTCCAGTCCCTCAGAGGCTGCCAGGAGCTGCACAGACACTGAGAAGTTATCCCCCTGCTTTGCCAACACCACATTGCCACACACCCCCATCGAGCTGGTCACACCCCCCCATCGAGCTCATCTCCTCCTCTACCCCCGAGGAGGCCACCAAAGCACATCTGCATTGAGAATCAGTGGGGAAGCTGCTTAATTGCAAGCCTGGCAAATGGGACATCAGATGAAGGAAAGGCAGAACTCCTGAGAAGGAAGCAGTCTGCAAAAAATGTAAATCTGGAACCCCAACTCCCCCAGGCTTCACCCAGCTCAGTCCCCACGCTGCCTCTCTCTGAGCAGTGGTACACCCACGCTCTCTAGCTGGGCTCTCCCACACACAGCCCACTGCATGTCCTCCCTTACTCCTCCCACTCACAGATAAACAAGCTCTGGAAACAAAGCTTGAGCAGATAGCTGTGGAAGCCTTGAAAGGAGGACAATGCTATTCCCTGTGGGGAATCAAAGATACCCACATAAATGAAGCTGTCTGCTTGGTGATGCTTGTTCTGGTCTCTTGAGGACAGGATCAAGTATGTGCCTTACAATTAAATTGTTTGTTATTTGTGTAACACATCCTTATTTCTATCTACTGAACTTACTAATAGCTTCATTCACTCTCCTTTTTCTGTTTGTTCTTGTTTAATCCCTACTGGGTATGAACCTGAAATGCAACTTAACACTGACAACATAAAGCAACCTCACCATAAACACATACCCAGCCCTTCACACTCCCTCCAGTGATCAGAAGCAATAAGCCAGGTATTTATGAAATGGAAGTGCAATCTAGGATGCACTCCTGGAGGGGACAGATGAATGTCACAGCAAGGGGGGGTGGGAAAGCTTGAGACGTGGTGCTATCAGCCCAAAGGGGGTTTGGTTATGAGCTGCACTGAAGACACCCCCACTGCAGTGAAAACCCAGAGGGCTCGTTCCCTGCTCAGGCAGCAGTGAGCTGTGCAGTCACCTTGCAAGGTTTTCTTGATAAGGTTCCACTAATTCTGTGTAAGGTGTGTGCAATCCACCAGCAAAAGCTGGAGCTATAGCACAGGCTGGTTTTAAACTGAACACAGAAGCACATGGCTTAGAAAACACAGCACAGCTGGCACAGAGCAGAACAGACTCCCAAAGCCACCCTCAAGGTAGCATCAGGAGGCAAGGATTACCACAGGAACACCTTACCAATACCAAAGTAATCAAGGTGTGACTGAGGACAACCCCCAAAACAATCAGGCTTCAACCCTGAAAGCTGCCAGCAGATTTTTAAAGGAGATGCTCCCAAAGGACCCCCATGACTGTGAAGACATAGTCCACTTCTGCCTCAGGTGTGGCACTGAAGCTGTGGCAAGGCAGCATCTGCAAAAGCTCGCCCACAGGAACCCCACTTCTCAAAGCTGGGCAGCCCTAAAGGCAGCAATAAGCCTCCCAAGCATCATCTGAGCTGCCACGATTAACAGACTTCTCCAAATTGACTGTTTAACCCAGCTTTGTTTGTTTGCTTTCCTTCTTACCTGCTGATGTGGCCTGGCTCCTGCTGTGATAGACTTGACAAGAGTATCTACTAGTGGTTTACACATGATCTGTAACAAAAGAAAGACACAGTCTCTTATTAGTGGTTTGCTGACAGGTTTGTTTTTCAAGAAAACAGTCTACATTTAACACAGCTTCTCAAGTAAGAAGAAAATGCCACAAGAAGAGGGAGCCCAGAGATCAGCAACAGCTTATTTGAAAGTTAACAGCTTTGTTCACACCAGCCCTGAGTGAAATCTCCTTGATCACAACAAAATCAGCAGCAAAGCTCTTCACTTGGAAAAATCAGGCAAAGATTTCACCTCCAGCACCCTGCACAGGTCCTGGTTGAAGCCTGCATCTGACTGACACTTTAGGTAGGCAGTTTGCTTCGTGCAGAGAAACAGCCTCAGAGGCAAAGGAGAACATGCTGAGTTAGCCTGGAAAACCTCAGAGCTTGGGAAAAGATGGGAACCCACATGCTAAAGGAGCCCAATTGTGTGAGGAGGAAGGCCTCCCTGGAGACAAGTTATCTTTAAGTTGTCCTCTGCAACCAGTCTTCACCATAATAAACTTTCTAGGGGGGTAACTGTCAGCAAAACTTGCTGAACCTCTGTTCTGACCTAATTTCTATGTTTATAGGCAAAGCCTTTCCAACTTGAGGGGCAAAAGAAATGATTAATATCTGGACTGCAAATTCTTTGCAGGCGTAGCTCTAATGCCATCTCTCAGGCACTGGGAGGTATGGCCCAGGCAAAGCACAGGCAGCAGTTTGCAGCACAGTGCTCTGACACCCTGTGGAGGCAGTTATTGCAACCACAGCACATGAAATGGCTTCTTCTGGGGCTACAACACCTACTAAAAGAACATGTAAAGCCCAGTATCTGTGTGTATCATTACCTTTGTGATTACCTAGAAGGGATGAGCTTAAAGCTTTTAAAAGACACTTCTGCAAGGAACAGTCACATGGAAGCCACAGGCTCTAGAAACCTACAGATGGGATCCTAAGCTCACTGTCCATGTTTGCAGCAGCACAACCCTTCTCCCCCCCCATTTCACTCATTTCTGTGGGTGGCATCGTGGGCTTGTGTCCTAACAAACCTGATATGCAAAAGAACTCTCTCCTGGGGGGATTCCCACAGTAGAAAGCATCTTGCTCACAGTTAAACCAACCTATACCTCCTCCCATCCTGCTGTCAGACATCAACTCTCAAAAGTTTAAGCCCTTGAGAAAGGTTTTCTGGCAACTGTCTCTACCTCACTCTGACCTAAAAATCCCTGAGGAACTGTATGACAGTCAGACCCAAGGCCTGTTTCATTGAAACTGCCTGTCCTCACAGCAGCTCCAGGCACAGGTCAGGTTTGCAGGAAACACCTTAAACCTTTCAGTCACTGACAGTGGCTGAACATCCAGCTCACAGATTACACTCCAATTAGACTCTGCACTCTGTGGCCTTGGAAGAAAACTGAGAAACTGAGCAGTCAGAGCACAGCCAGAGAGGAGCCATGTTAGCTGGTTAGCTGCCTTTGTGCAAGGCTTGCTCATCCACGGTGTCTTGAACACTGGTAAAACACTAGACCTTCTTAGGCTAGGCTTTCAAGAGCTGCCCTCTGTTCATCTATACTCTGAATGCAACATCCCAATACAAGACACAGAGGAGAACCTGACCTTCTGCAGTGTTGCCCCATCTGGAGTCCTGTGTCCAGAGCTGGGGCCCCAGGACAAGAAAGATGGGGAACTGGTGGAGAGGGGTCAGAGGAGCCACAGAGATGCTGAGAGGGCTGGAGCAGCTCCCCTACGGAGAGAGGCTGAGGGAGCTGGGCTGGGTCAGCCTGGAGAAGAGAAGGCTGTGGGGGGACCTCACTGCAGCCTGCCAGTCCCTGAAGGGAGCAGAGGAACAGGAGGGGAATCAGCTTGTTCAAAGGGGAGACACTGGCAGGACAAGGGGGATGGAGTGAAGCTGAAGGAAGGAAGGTTTCAATTGGCTCTTAGGGGGAAGTTCTTTGCAGAGAGAGTGGTGAGGGGCTGGAACAGGCTGCCCAGAGAGGGGGTGGGTGCCCCGTCCCTGGGGGTGTTCAAGGCCAGGTTGGATGGGGCCCTGGGCAACCTTGTGTAGCTCCAGGCCTGGAGGTTGGTGGCCCTGCCTGTGGCAGGGGAGTTGGAGCTCTGTGACCCTTGGGGTCCCTTCCAGCCCAGACCAGGCTGGGATTCTATGACTCAAACTCTGTTAAGAGTCTGAGCAGGTGAAGATCCTAGGAAACCTTACAGCAGTTTTGAAAGTGTGTGATAAAGCAGGGAAGTTTTTCTCCCTACTCTCCCCAGAATTCCAGCTGTACTTTGGAACCACCAGAAGCCAGCAGAGCACACAGCCGGCGGGGCACACGGCTGGCAGCACTTACCGGGAAGCGCCTGAAGAGCTCATGGAACATGGAGCTGGTAAGGGAACTGTTCCGTTTGGTCAAGAAGTGTGTCAGTGCTTGCTGATACACTGCAGTCACCCTCTCCATATCCAAACAGCCTGTGCTCAAAACCTACAGGGAAAAAGCAGAACAAAACCTTTTCCAGTGAAACTCCAGGATGAATCACTGGTGATGCAGTGAGTAAGCCTGAGCAGTGCACACAGTTCTTTTTCCAGCAGGAGATAAGTTAGGTAGTTTGTATACATAGGCACATGAAGAAACAACAAAGTGGGCCCAAAACATGCTTCCCCAAGTACTGACAGCTGTATGACCATGTTAGAGACAGCACAGCTTTCTGGTAAGACACATGAAGTGGAGGCTGTACTTCCAGGTTTGTGGTGGTCTAACAGGTGTTAGGTTTACAGAGCTCTCAAAGACCACTGGGCAGCAGCTTTGCAGTGCACACAGTGTCCTCAGCTGCAGAGCTATCTGAATCCATAGGTATTAGTGTATGTGGATACTCAGATCTACACCAGCTCAGCAGCTCTGTCCATCAGGTAAGCCCTGGGATCAGGGATCCAGCCATCCCAGGATGTGTAAACGCTCCAATATCCCCCTCTGGTGGGGAACAAGCCCAGACGTGAAGCAACCAGCAGAGACCTGCACAGGCCATTCAGACCTCAACTAATATCCCTGGGGAATGAAATGCCAAGTGCAGAGCTGCATCACCTCCTGCTGTTCCTGCCTGTTCTCACACTGCTAGGCAAGTACAGCTCTCGGGGAAGAAAGCAAACTTAACGCCCAGGAGGTCAGAACTGTGATCTTCACAAGAGCATGGATGGGCCTTTGTGAACCTCTGCCCAAGCAATTTTTCCATAGCCACAGATAGAGTTAATCACAGAATCACAGAATCGGAGGGGTTGGCAGGGCCCTGGAGAGCTCCTGGGGTCCAAGCCCCTGCCAAAGCAGCTCCCCAGCTCATATTGCACAGGGCGGCGTCCAGACGGGGCTGGAATCTCTCCAGAGATGGAGACTCCACAATCCCCCTGGGCAGCCTGTCCCAGGGCTCTGGCACCCTCACTGGGGAAAAGTTCTGCCTCTGCTCTAACTTGCAGCCAGTGCCCCTTGTCCTGTCCCCACAGACACTGAAAAGGGGCTGGCCATTTCCCCCTGCAGCCCATCCTTCAGAGACTGAGACACATTCAGAAGGTCCCCCCTGAGTCTTCTTCTCTCCAGGCTGAACAGCCCCAGCTCACTCAGCCTTTCCTCACAGGGGAGATGCTCCAGGCCCTTCAGCATCTCCATAGCTCCTCTGGACTCTCTCCAGGACATCCCTGGCTGTTTGATCCCAGGGAGCCCAGCACTGGACACAACACTCCAGGTGGGGCCTGCCCAGGGCAGAGCAGAGGGGGAGGATCCCCTCCTTCCACCTGCTGCCCACACTCCTCTTGATGCCCCCAGGATCCCATTGTCTCTCTCAGCCCCCAGGGCACACTGCTGGCTCATGGCCACCCTGTCATCAACCAGGACCCCCAGGTCCTTCTCCACAGAACTTTTCTCCAACAGGTCACCCCCAGCCTGTACTGATACAGTGGGTTATTCCTCCCCAAGTGCAAGACTTTACACTTGCTCTTGTTGAATTTCATTAGATTTCTCCCTGCTCAGCTCTCCAGCCTGTCCAGGTCTCTCTGGATGGCAGTGCAGTGTCCTGCCTGTCAGCCACTCCTCCCAGCTCTGGATCATCAGGTACTGGCTGAGGGTGGATGCTGTTCCCTCATCAAGGTCCTTGATGAAGATGTTAAACAGGACTGGACCCAACCCCAGCCCTGGGGAACTCCGCTAGTCACAGGCCTCCATTCAGATTCTACTCCACTGATCACAACCCTCTGAGCCCGGTCCCACAGCCAGTTCTCAACCCAAAGATGCCATGCTAGTGCTGTGTCCCATCCTCAGGTCAAATTTGCCCTGCTGCTGCAGCTGAACACAGGCTCGAGGGGGACGGGGAGACAGCTCTTGACATGCACAACCTGCTTCCTAGGGAAGTGTCTGTACTTCACATTTGACATACACATCTGCAGGGAGTAGAACAGATCCTTCCTCCCATGCAGACATTGATGTAAACCATTTCTTCTGTAGTAACAGGCTTTTCCATAAACTTGGCCACTCTAGTTCCATACTGCTGCTTACTGACAAGCTCCAGGTTATGCTCACTGGAAACACACCACTCCTTTGTCTCTGGTTCCCCACTGAAAAGCCTTCCCAGCTTCAACACACTCCCAGCAACAGCAGCACCATACCAAGTGAATTGTGTCACTGCCCTCAAACCAGCTGCTGGCCATGTCCTTGGCTGGTCAAGACCACAGCTCTGATCCTGCAGGAGTGACAGCCTCCCCTGTGAAGCTGCACACAGACACTGTGAAACATCTAGCCTCAACATCAAGCACCTTGTTTATATTCCCCACAGATCTCCCACCGTCTCTTTCTTTCCAGAAAGGCCCAGCACAAAGCAAGAGCTGTTTGGATAAAGCCCTTCAGTCTCTCACTAAGCTTTAGAAACATTGGCTATGCTTTCAGCTGCAAATAATCTATCAGTCATCCCTTATCATAGAATCCCAGCCTGATCTGGGCTGGAAGGGACCCCAAGGGTCACAGAGCTCCATCCCCCCTGCCACAGGCAGGGCCACCAACCTCCAGGCCTGGAGCTACACAAGGTTGCCCAGGGCCCTATCCAGCCTGGCCTTGAACACCCCCAGGGACGGGGGTCACGAAAGAGCCTTGTGTATTCTCCTGCCCCACAAAATGCCAACAGGATTGAGGCACTCATTCCTGGATACAATTTGGGAAGTTCAGAGGCAAGTATCAGACCAGGTGGTTAAACACTTCTTGCTAGGTTTCTGGTGGAGGAGATTGGACATGACTGCCCAATATCCAGGGTCATCAAATCTGGAGACCTGTGACATCAGCAGAGAGCAGGTGAAAGAAAATCAGACAGTAAGGCTCCCTGAGTAACACCCACAGCACAGATGAACACCTACCACTGAAATCAAGGCTGCTCCCTGATTCTCTTCAACCTGCAAAAACACAGCCCAAACCTCAGAGACAGGTGTTCACCCCCATCCACCACTGCCCTGTGCCTCCCTGTCCCCCAGCACCCTCCCAGTAAAGAGCTGAGAGTGACTGGCAAAGGGTTAATGGAAAAAATAGCCAACTGGTCAGGAGAGCATTAAATACCCATCAGGCTTCTCAGGCAATTAACCTGGATGCAGTGTCCTTCAGCAGCCCCTGATGGCCACCAGCAACAGGTACTGCAAAGACAGGAGGCCGGGAGCCAGAGGGAATGGGGACTGCCACAGCTGCACG
This sequence comes from Zapornia atra, assembly GCA_013400835.1. NCBI lineage: Eukaryota > Metazoa > Chordata > Aves > Gruiformes > Rallidae > Zapornia > Zapornia atra. The sequence goes on from VZTU01028274.1 coordinate 20,937, forward strand.
GTAGAGAAGTTCTGTAGACAGGTATCAGCAGGTACAGCCAAACTGAATATGCCAGTCCCACGCAGTGAAATGGGGTGATACAGCTTCACACACGAACTGCACTGCCTCAAGAGCAGCCTGCTGTCTCACCTGGCAGTCCTGAGGCATGGTGGGGCTCTGCTGCTCGGGCAGAGGGGTAGGGCGAGGGGATGAGCTTCTTGGCGTGTTTCCTCTCAGCACTTTGAGCAGGTATAACGAGGCACTTGGAGAGAAAAGGGGAGAGCACAGCAATTACCACAGCATCCTGTGCTTCTGCAAAGGCACCAGAGGGCAGAGGCCAAGCCAAGCAGGCAACTTATTCTGTACCAAGAGGGGTTAAAGAGTCCAAGACACTCCCTTCCCTCAAGTCCAACCCACTCTTGCCAGATCTAAAGACCAAAAAATCCTGGGAGGCTGCATGACTCCATTACCCATCACTGCAGTCACAGACACACTGCTCATCAGCCTGGTTTCCTCAAGATCGTGCTGCCCACTACCAGCTTTGACTACCACTACTTGAGGACTTCTGCATTCACCCAGGGTACTGCCAAGAAATCCCAGAGTGTGAAAATGTTCCTGAAAGTGCCTGCAGGTCACAAGAGAGCCTGCTGGTAAACAGCACTCCCATTTACACCAGGAAACAGTGAGATTGCTCATGTTTCCTAAGAAATACACAAGGGCTTATCCCAATTTACCTGTATTCAGTGGCAAAGGAGTGGATACCAGCACCTAGTCAGGACCCACAACCATCATTGTCTCAATGTGCTGTTGTTGACACAGGAAAGCAGAGTATTTGCAGAATAATCATTTCAGATGGACTATAAGTTACACTCATTCTCACACTGAATTACACACATCTCATTAGTTCCTGATGAGCCCTCAAAGTGATGAGTGATGGGAAACACTTCCATCAGTAAAGCTGTACCAGAAGATTTCCCTAGCACAGACCCCAAAGAAGATGATGCCCAAAAAAGAGACCTCTGTCTGAAAATGTTTCAGACCCTGGGATAACTAGTCCTCATGCAAGGCACAGATGCTGGCACCCAGCCTTCATCCAGTCTCTCCCTTCCTGGAACTCTTTTAACATGCAGCATTATGCCTGCTTACTGACCAGCCATGGTCACAGCATGAGTGGAGATGCTCCTTTTCAGTGCTCACCTGAAGTAATAAAGAGCCACCGAAGAGTCAGTGTGCTTGCAGGCTTTCTTCACAAGCCTCTCCACAAAACCATGCAGGTCTTCTTGCAGGTCACCTGCTGTCTTGCAGTACTGCTTCGTTCGGCACAGTGAGTTCCTGGAAGAGCATTAAAACAACCCCCAAAGCCATTACCTACAGAAAGGGCTCTGGGAAACAGCAGCCTGTGAACCCTTACCCCTGGGTTCTGGGTAACACATCAACAAAAGCCATGTGCGAGTGCAGTGCAAGAGGCAGTCACTGCTGAGGCACGAAGGGAGAGGAAACTCACTGCTCTTTGCCTTCAAGCACCTATTCAGGCATCACAGACTCACAGACTGCCAGGGGTTGGCAGGGCCCTGGAGAGCTCCTGGGGTCCAAGCCCCTGCCAAAGCAGCTCCCCAGCTCATATTGCACAGGGCGGCGTCCAGACGGGGCTGGAATCTCTCCAGAGATGGAGACTCCACAACCCCCCTGGGCAGCCTGTCCCAGGGCTCTGGCACCCTCACTGGGGAAAAGTTCTGCCTCTGCTCTGACTTGCAGCCAGTGCCCCTTGTCCTGTCCCCACAGACACTGAAAAGGGGCTGGCCATTTCCCCCTGCAGCCCATCCTTCAGAGACTGAGACACATTCAGAAGGTCCCCCCTGAGTCTTCTTCTCTCCAGGCTGAACAGCCCCAGCTCCCTCAGCCTTTCCTCACAGGGGAGATGCTCCAGGCCCTTCAGCATCTCCGTAGCTCCTCTGGCCTCTCTCCAGGACATCCCTGGCTTTTTGATCCCAGGGAGCCCAGCACTGGACACAACACTCCAGGTGGGGCCTGCCCAGGGCAGAGCAGAGGGGGAGGCTCCCCTCCTTCCACCTGCTGCCCACACTCCTCTTGATGCCCCCAGGATCCCATGGTCTCTCTCAGCCCCCAGGGCACACTGCTGGCTCATGGCCACCCTGTCATCTCCCAGGACCCCCAGGTCCTTCTCTGCAGAGCTCCTCTCCAGCAGCTCACCCCCAGCCTGTCCTGACTCCAGCAGTTATTCCTCCCCAGGTGCCAGACTCTCCACTTGCTTTAGTTGAGCCTCATCTGGTCTCTCCCTGCCCAGCTCTCAGCCTGGCCAGGTCTCTCTGGATGGCAGCACAGTGTCCTGCCTGTCAGCCACTCCTCCCAGTCAACTTTCCTCCAGAGCTCAAACCCCTTTCTGCAAGCTGCTTCTCAACAGAGGGTAGAGAGAGGTGCTGGAAATGCTCTAGAGCAGTGCTGAGGACACAGGGAGTGGTGTACAGCAGACACTTCCTGCCACACACCATGCACTCTGTTTGTGCCTGGTGTGTATCATGCCTCACTTCTGGAGCACAGAGAATTTCCATGTCTCTGTAACAGCTTGCTGGGACTTTGCAGCCAGTCACAGCAGTGCCTGTGGCAGTCAGGGAGCCAGCTGCATGCTCTGAGACGTTAGAGGCCTGTGGAAACACTCAGTGACATGGCACCATGCCTGCAATACCAGTGTTTGTTCTTAAGGCTGCCACCTGCAAACAGGTTTGGCACTCAAAGCCCCTTAGACTAGAAAACCTAGATCCTGATTTCCTTCCTGCAGGCTATGGCTAAGCACTGTGTGTCTATCCAAAGCCCCTGCCTATCATCTGGAGGGCACTTACTGGAAGATATTGGCTGTTTTCTGGAGGAAGTCGACCTCCTGCTTGTCAGAGTCTGAGCTCATGCACTGCTCGATCACCCGGAGCAGGGGCTCAATGATGTCAAACACCAAGGGGTTCTCTGACTGCTTAGTCAGGAACACTTCAACCAGATCCAGCACCTGCAAACACAGACCTCAGGAGAATTAATGCAGACAGGGAAACACGATGGATCTGCCCAGAGCAGCTCCTTCAGGCTGCTGTAGGAGTGAGCTACAGAGCAGCTGAACAAAACTGTTTGCAGCTGAGATGTGTACACCTTCTGCTGTCATTTGTGCTGCTAGGGCATGAGAACTGGAAGATGAAACACTTGAAACTGAAGATTAAAGGCTGTGTGTTGACTGCAGCCTGTTTCATACACCATCTAGAACCAGCAGCAGAGAATCACTGTGACCAGGCCAGACCTGTAGTCACTGTAACTCGGCACAGACCTGTCAGCACCACTGACTGACAGTTCTCACCCTGCAAGCCCCTCTGTGACTGCCAGTGTACTAGCACACAGTCAGCCTCTTACAGCACAGTATCAGAAGGAAAACACAGACAAGCCAAGGGCCAGCTGCATCCCTCTTCGTCTGGCTTAACCCGACACCAGCTTCTGTAGGTGAGTGGCTGGAGCTGTCCCTGGGTGGCCAAATATCCTGAACAGCCCATGCTGACACCAGGTGGACTGATGTCAGTATTACAGTTACAAATAACCAGGGGCTGCTAATCATAAAGCTCCTGGTTTGGTCAGCATAACAAGCCAAAAACCAGCTTACATTGCAAAGTTACCAGAGGGATTTTAGGCACATCAAGTTTGTCCAGTTTACCAAAAATGGCAGGTGTGGGGAAAGATCTAATAAAGGGCATCATTTCAGACCAGCAAATGAAAAAGGCAGTTTGCCTTTCATAGCATTTCTTGGTTAGAGTAGGCATGTGAAGCCCCAATCACTGACCATGACCTTGCTGTGCCAGGTGCTGTACAAAGCCAGAACCACCCAGTCCCAATGCCCAGCAACTTCTGAGGCACAGTAACGTCCAAGCTGTTTAGAGCTGTGTAGCTCATGGCATGCAGTAGGCTACAACTAACATGCTAGTCAGCCAGAGGTCTCCACACCACTTATCTCCCACCTTGATCTTGAAATCTCTTCGCAGGATCTTCTCCTTCCTCATCTTGTCTTTCTCATCCTTCTTGGCCTGAATTCGTTTCTGCTGCTCCGCAAACAGGGCAGAGATGTTCTTATCAAGAGCCATCATAGCTTCATCATCCAGCTCTTCATCACTCTCATCTCTTCCCTTTTGCTTTTAGAATGGAAAAAACAACATGTCATTTCAGGTATCTCAGGCAGCAGGGACAGAACCAGAGCCCAGATCAGACTGACAGGAGGGACATCACTAACTCCACACACAGAACAGCAACGTGGGGAGGGAAAACAGACATGCACACCCAGAAGAAATCTAGCTCCTCTTTCCTATCAGGTAATCCTGGCTGTGCAGGAATAACATGTAGGGCTAAAGGGTCAGGAGAAGGAAGAGGCTGAGGTTTTACAAACACTCCCTCTGTGCTGTTGCTCCCTCAGTAAAAGGTTAGTACGTTCATATGTCTGTAGCCTGTACAGGGAGCATGAAACCACAGGCCAGCACTGAGACAAGAAGTCTTCAGCATGGCCTTCAGAGACCACACTCCTCCACAGAGGCCAGCCAACACAGCCAACATGCATCCATATCTCAGTGCTTCTCATTTATTACAGGCAGGAATACAAGCTCTATCAGGCTAGGCCAGACAGCAAAGCTCTCTAGACAAACTAATAATAAATAAAAAGAGACTTATTCTCAGAGCTTGAAGACCCTGACCTCCTGCTTCAAACCCCACAGAAAGATGACTGCCAGGGTTACCACTGCCTGGGCTCAGGTAAGATACAGATATTAGATAATCTTTCAGCACCCCAAACCTCCTGGTGTCTGTATCAAGGTAGGCAGTGAAAACATACCAGTGCATTCCCTGCCTGGAGAACATTCATCAGCTGACTGCGAAAATCCTCATCAACTTCTTCATCCTTTTCCTCATCCCCACTGTCATCCTCTTCTTCCTCAGTGTCGCTGTCATCTGAGTCCTCACTGCCTTCCTTGTCCTGAGGAAAGAAAGTTCATCTCCTGAGCAGTGTTCTTCAAGCCCTACTCAACTCCCTGCTGTGTCACTGATCAAAATAAAAACTCAAGCCTCCCCCTCACCCCACTGCCTGGCTTCCAGCATCAGGGTCAAGTGAAGACCCCTCAGATAAGAAGAAACCAGGTCTTCCCAAGAGCTAGGAGCAGAACATAATACAGACTTCTCTGTCACATTGAATGAGCATCAAAAAGAGGATTCCAAGGAATATCTGAGGTAACAGCCCCCATCTGAGTCTCTTTCCTGCCAGTGCTTGCAATGTTGATGACTTGTATCTCTGCAGCTCTTAAAATCCAGAGTGTTGAATTCAGATGGCTCTGCATCACAGCCACAATTCACTCTGTGGCCTTTGCTAATTGCAGTACAGACATTTGTTCCCAGGAAGTCATCTCTTCCAACAGCCATGCCTACACCAGCATGTTCCTTCAAGGCCAAGGTATAAACAAACATCCACTTCCAAGAAGCCATTTCTGGGTTGCACTACACACCCAGGAGAAGAGCTCCTTGAGAGC
>VZTU01028277.1:0-31181 GCA_013400835.1 Zapornia atra
GGTTAGGTCCGAAACCACCACAAGGGTTAATAAGGTATTCTGTTATCACTGGTGTAAGTGAAATTTACTGTGGGCTGTTGTTATTCTCCTTTCATGGTGATGTTGTCAGTAAACTATCCTTATCCCAACCCATGGAGGCTCTGCCTTTTTCTCCTTCAAAAGTGAGCAAGTGGTGTGTGGTGCTCAGCTACTGGTTGGGGCTGAACCACCACAATGAACTTCCTCATTAGTCTTTCTCACAATCTAATAATTTCTTCAGAGGTGTAAACTGAGGGTACTCAGCTGGGCCATGCCACAAACACACCACAAAAAGTAGAACCCACAAAGTGAGAAAGGACACATGGGAGGCAGCATACAAAGTGGGCAACATTAACCTGCTATTTGTAGAAAATGTGAGTCGTTCACTATCTGACGTTTGAAGGCAGTACGCTCATCCACACACCCACAAAGGTATCATGATGGCTAATAGCTGTCATTATAACTGTCGTAATTATACCTGTATGAAGAAGTTATAAAACCCACAGATTAGTTCTGCAGAAGAGTGGGAGTTTTGGGTCATATCTGTGGAACTGCTAAGAATTAGAGCTCCACTATATTTAAGGCTAGTGACAGCTGAAGTGCCTGTGTAAAGCACACTTTCCACTTACACAGAAGTATTTCCCAACTTTTTGGTAAAACTATATTAAAAAAAAAATCTTAATTCCCATTGTACTGGCACATGTAATTATTCAAATGTAATTGTGAAGTTGTAGTTGTTCATTAAACAGTTCAGATATGAACATGCCAAGTGCTGGTTACTCATAAATTGCTGTTATTTAAAATGGAAATTATATTAACGGAATGATTTAGGGAATTTGCCTACTGTCAAGATTAGGTCTTTAAAGTTTATTCATTAAAACCTTTGGAATGATAGGCAGTTTCTTAAAATACCTGATAATACAGCATTCAAGGATCATTTAAATTTAAAGCACAACTAAAGAAATGAGAAGAGATTACAAGTTTTTTTTTAAGATATCCCCCTCATCAGAGAGTAAAATCAAATTCGTCTAACCCAGACTGGTTTCCCAGTTTTGTGTTTGATCTCATAGCCTCATGTGTTTGGAGTTTTAAAATGATACAAGAATAAGGTCATATGAGGATCTTCTGGGTATTTTGCTAAAATCAAAGATATTTTTGACATACATTGTCTTTTTGTTTTCTTCCTAATTAAGTACAGTGTTGAACTGTGAATTTTAACAAGACATTATTAAATCAAAATTACTGAGGCATTAAAATTGTGAATTCATTAATTTAGTATATGTATAGCTTAAGTCCAGATTTCATCTATAGATAATGTAGAGAGGAATACAGACAAAACCAAAAGAAGGGAAAAAAGAAGGACAAGAATATTTTGACGCTCAATTAAAAATGTCAGAGAACCTTGTTGTGCTGGTGTTCTTTGGCCTTTCTCCATACCATGAAGCATATAGTACATATATCATGCATACCATATGTTTTATACACCGTATTACATGTATACTCAGAAAAATTTTGGGGGTTGTAGCATATCATTGTACTGGGAAGGAATACTTCTGTGGATATCTCGTGACCAATGGTGGGATTTATCTCATTTGATTTTGGCAACCTAAAAGTCACCTAACTTGTGCTAATTATAGGTGTAGATAATGAGGATAAATAAGCCTCTTTATGAAAGAATTATTTCTCTCTTTCTCCCCACCCTCCACCAGATTTTGGATAGGATTTATTTACCAAAGCTTAGGCATTTGTGGTTTTGATATCAGAATGTGAGCTAGATACTCAAGTTTCCATAATGGTGAAGTTTGTTCTAGTTGTTAGTCAATGGACTCGATGAGAAACTTTAGATAAACATCCCCTCAAACAACAAGACCAGAAGTCCTCACCTTTTGGAAATACACTTGCTAAGGCATCGAGAACACTCCTTTTATCAAAAGGGTTAAAACTGCTAGACTTTTTAATGGCAATAAATTTTCCTTCATGACTTTATGTGATGGGCTGACCTTGGTGACTAATTAAGCACCCAACTGTTTGTTCACTTCCCTCTGCGTCAGAGGGGAAAATTTAACAGAGAAAAACTTACAGGTTAAGATAAAGAGAGCTTAACAATTAAAGGTAGGTTAAAAAAAAAACAAAACCAACAAACCAATCAACCAACAAACAAACAAAACCAAACCAAACCAAAACCCCCCAAATTATTTAAAGGATCTCCTCCCACCACCAGACCAGTTTATGAGCAATGACTGCTTTGGAAAAACTCCTTCCCCACAGTTTTCCTTACTGAACATGGTGTCATATGGCATCTACTATCCATTTGGTTAGTTTGGCTCAGCTGTCCCAGCTGTGCTCCTTCTGTACCTCTGCCTATGTCCAGACTACTTGCTGGGTAGGTAGAGTGAGGAACAGAGAAAGTCTTGATGCTCAGCAGTAGCTAAAGCACTGGTGTGTTTCAAATGCTCTTTTAGTCACAAATCTAAAACACAGCACCATACAGACTGCTACGAAGAAAATTAACTCCAGACCAGGTGATCCACTACACCTTAAATGTAATTATGAATGAAAGCACTGGGAGTGACTCAGGTATGCAAACATATGCATTTGGTGACATGGCTGGCAGATGTAATGCAAGACCTATAGGAGACAGACGGTCTTTGCAGTGAGACATACTGCAATGGCATATGTGACTTATGTTTATCCAAAGCTGAATTCCACCCATTACTGTTATAACACTAAAATCAGATAATTTAGAAGGGTTTTTTTCATTAATTAAGGGAAGCTTTTCCTTAAGCATTAGGAATTAATTAAAGTCTAGCAGGCAATTTTACTTCAGACTTGCTCACTTCAGTGTTGTACTAACTAAAACTTTAAAAACTCAAATACCTCTCTAGTTAAAAACTGAAGTCAATGTTTTGCAGCTACAGTGAATTATCATATAATTTAGAACACACACATATGTGTTCTAAAACATGTGAAAAAAGCAAGGAAGTTCATTAGATTCTGTCTTCATGTCTCCAGAGACTCAACAGCACTGGACCAGTTATAGCAGAGAAAACAGAGTGACAATTGATTAAATATGACTAAATTGTTAAAAACCTGAAAGCCCAGATCATTTCATTCTATATAACATCTAGTTATGTTCAAACCATTAAAAAGGTAAATCTCAATGTACCATAGAGGGCAGTAAAAGGGCAACATTTATAAAGCAGTTTCTTAAAAAAATCTTTTCAGTACATACAAATAGAAAAGGAAAAAAAAATTACATTATTTCAAATAGACTCTGTATTGCCAGTTTCAGAGATGACATTGAAAACAGTAAAGGGGAAGCTGTTGAGTAGCTTTGCAATACAAAAAGCAAAAATAGTTTCATTATTCAGAGCTGATGTGATGGTCTTTTCTTAGTCTTATTTATATCTAGCAGGACAATTTTCGTGCTTCTTTGATTTTGCAGTGGGAAATGCAACTAGGTCACAGGATATAAAATTTCATTTACTTCTATCCTAAACAAGTAACTTGTGTTCAATGGAAGTACATCTTCTAAGAAGAAATCCAGTTTTGACCTGAAGACATCAAGAAATGAAAATTGTGATGTTTCTTTTCCTGATATATTCTAATGAGTAACTATTCTGAGTGTTCCTTGAATTCATCTGGCTTCACTCTTTGCTGGTTCTTGCTATGGTCTTGTCTTCTAGATAAAAGAGCCTTTTAAATACACAGCTACTCTTTCTTTTGGAAGTGATTATGACCTTAATTAAGTCACTACTTTTTGGTTCTTTTTTTATAAAAATAAAGAGATTAAGGTCTTGACATGTGTCACTAGTAGACCTTTTTATGTTTTATTCTTTACTCAGATACTAATGATATTTTTGTAAGGAATAGCAACAGCACAGCCGTATGCACAATTCCACTACTAGTGTCATACATGCTTAATACAAACATTGTCTTACCCTATTTATCCCTCTGTGAATGGCACTAGTCCCTTTTGCAAATGCATAATGCTGGGATATCACATCATTCTATTTTCAACTTCATTCTCAAAAAATCCTTTCCCAACTCATAGTTACGAAAGATGTCATGTCCCATTCTGTAGGTGTGCCATTCATTCCAGTTCCAAACCCCTAACTCCTCTTATGTCCCTATCAAATTTAATTTGTTTGCGTGGACTCAGCGTGCTGTTATGTTTAACTACCCTACATTAAAAATATCTATATTTATATTGTTCCTCTGAAGCTCTTGCCCACCCCAAGACTACTCATGGGGCAGGATGGGGATGGGAGATGTCAGGGAGAGAGACACGTGGAGTGAGAAACAGAGAAAGTCTTGATGCTGTGTTCTGCGCAGCAATAGCTAAAACATTGGTGTGAAACACTGTTTCAGTTGCGAAGCATTGCACCAGACAGGTGGCTCTAAAGAAAATTAATTTCAACCCAAGAAGACCCAGTACAACCAGTTACTCTCAAAATACCTACAAAATCAGGTCAATAATGGGACATTGACTTTTAACTTGGAAATCAGCAGTATGATACCGCTAGTTTGACAGTAAATTCCTCTCTCCTGTATTTTCACTCAATTATAGAAAAGAGGCTCTCCCCACAGAAAACTTCTTTTTTTCAGAAGCAAATGTGTTTTATAGCTAGCTTACAAGACAAAGCTTGAAAGCTGGAAATCATAGCTCTCTGCTGAGTACGATCCACTGTGACATAAAGATTTTATGCAGCATTATATTGTGGCTCAGCAAAAATAGGAGAACAAGATGCACTACACTTGCAGTGTTGACTTCAAAACATCATTACTGAAATCACAGACACTGATTCTACCATGTAATTTTTTTTCAGCCCAATGGGTAACACAAAGCACAGTTTTAAATATTCTGATATTTTTAATGATTTTAGTTAATATACAGAAGATTAATTTGCTTGGATCTGCCCCAGTCTCTGCTACCACAGGGAAAAAGCAGTTCCTCTAGGGCACACTGTATCATCATATGGTGTACTTGGACTGAGGAAGAATCATAATTTCACATGTGAAACATTTGGGGGCTTTCAGTATAAGAGAAGCATCAATTTCAGTCTGTTAGATAGAGGAGAAAAGTAAAATCCTCTAAATGCAAACAAGTGGCAGAGGAATGTATTTTCATATTTACAACATTGGTTGATTTCTTATTATTCATATTTTTATTCGATGGGTTCTTAATCATCTTTACAGTTATATGTTTTCTAGGTCACACACAAAAGCCAGAGATAGGCACTTTGAGTGGTGTTTCATTTAAATTTAAAAGCTTTCTAATTACATTAGGAAGTAGAGGAGCATTTAATCTTAACCTATCCATTTTAGTAGTTTGTATGTAAGGCCCCATCATGACAGCTTCTGAGTATCTCATTATCTTTATTGTAATCATTCTCAAAACATTTTAAGGAGGTAGAACTGAGGCAAAAAGAGCTAAAGGCCAAAGCAATAAAGAATTGTGTGCTGTATTCTTAAAGATCACTTCCTCCTCTCTCTGTAGAATTAAATCTGCATTTCTTAACTCTCAAAAATGTACATGAATGAAGATTCTATGGCTTATTCATAAAAATGCTGTAGAATCAAGATCCTTTATGTGGAAGAGGAAAGAGGAAAGACATATGTCACCAGAATCCATACTTAGACCTAGCAGGTACTGTCTTCATCTGGGTTAAAATAATACAGGTCCCTAATCTATGTTCTGAGGACAGTTCCCATGCTGCACAGCAAAATGCAATTGGATGTAATTTCTTCCCTTCTGCTCACTGTCCTAACACTTTTCAGGAGCAAAACATTTGCATTTTGTGTTAACTGAAAGCAAAATAGTACTAGAGCTGAAATGCCTTAGAGATTTCAGAAGGAATGTAAAAAATATATATATTTCAAAATGCATATAAATTACCATGTTTCTAGTAGATGTTTTCCTTTTCTTAAGAAAACTGGGTAACTGAAAGCCAGAAGGCTTTGAAAGCTTTTGAGCGAAGATATGGTCTATGTTGTTTAAGGATGGCAATTACACATACATTCAGAAGGTAACATAAATAATAGTGAAAATCAACTATGTTCCCAAATTTTGAAAGTGTAATTAATTCAATGTTCATAGAAGTTTTGAAATACTCTCTGAGAACTCCACTTTTCTTTATATCCCCTGTATTATTTAGAAGTAATTTCAAGTTTATTGGGAGGAAAGTGTTTTAATGAACATTACATAAAAGATGCTATTTAAAAGCAAAATGCTTTGCTTTCTTTCATGTCTAGTAGAATACTGGAAAAGACATAGAAATCACTCATGGAGAAATTTGGGCTCAACCATTTCTCCTGCTTTTCATACTCTGAGGAACACCTGGATGCATTCCTGTGTGATTTAATCTAGGTGATCCTGCTCTGCCAGGGGGGTTGGACTAGATGATCTTTTGAGGTCCCTTCCAACTCCTAACATTCTGTGATTCTGTGACTGTGTGAACTTTATGGAAAATGAAATCTGACAGCTCTACTTTCATGAATAGATTTATTAAAATCAGTACTAATTAGGAATAAACGATGGCTAAAGCAACATTTTTCATAAATAGATAACACTGAAACCACCTGGAAGTGTGATTATTATGAGTACAACCCACAATACCATGCATACACTCCATATCTGTCCAACTGGGCTATTTTTCATATATCACGTGAGAGAAAGATTCTCTGAGAGATTTTGAGTCTTTGACACAAGATGCCTTCTCACTCAGAGATGTTTTAGTGGAGTTCTGAACAGAAATTACAAGCAAGATAGTAATGAGGAAAGGAATAACAATGTCATGAAAAAACTCATACAGGTTGTAATGAATTTTTGGGTATGAGCACAGTCTTTGTCTGTGAATAAACACTGTGCTTTGCCTCAGATTGTGTCAGAGCAACATGAATTCATAAGTGCTATATTCATTACTGACATTTCAGGTAGTAAATCCTGGAGAAAGAATACACAAGAGAAAGCATACTCAAAAAATTACAATAGGCTTATGTATTTTTTCCATCTTGTAAAAAATGTGTCAGAAGGGTTAATTCTTAAACTTTTACTTGGAACATTTTCTGGAGTCTTGTCTGCATGATACTTAACATAGAAATTAAGCAAGCACCTGGCTGGCAATTATTCCTTCATACTGAAGCAGTTGCTTTTCACTAGAAGATATTCTAATTTGTAATTACTGGGATTGATCTCATTGTGTCCTCCATGTTAATGGCAAAACAGGTAGTGTTAATACTTCAGAAATGGACTGTATAATAAATCAAAGGTAACCATTAAGAAATAGTTGCTTATATCCAAGTATATACCTTCTCCAACTCTACCATCTCTTTCAAATCTTGCAGAGGAATGCTGTGCTTGGGAAATAAACATGGTGAGTGCTGTGGGTAAAAGAGATCTGTCTGGCCTAGATGCCTGTCACCAAAATATCAACTACTTAGGACTTGAATAACAGCCTACAGGGACATGTTAAGTGCTTCTCAAGATACAAGTTCCATACACTTGTGAGTACAGGGAATAATGGCAAGTATGAGGGTCTAAATTCACTTGCAATTCACTCTGCCAAGACTTCTGAGAATGATCTAATAATCAGAAATACTTTTGTTGTTTCAGGGATGTTGCCTGCTTTCTGCTTTCTGATTACACTGTGGAATCATCTAAGTGTACTATAGCCAACACATCATGGGACATTTTGACTGAAAGACACTTTGAAGCCCAAAATGCAAGAACTGCAGTGACTTCACTGCAGTTGGGGGGTTGGACCCGATGATCTCTTGAGGTCCCTTCCAACCCCTAAGATTCTGTGATTCAAAGACATCAGGATTTATTTTTTTTTCTGTATCCTAGTGGCAAGGACACCTAACTGGACATAGTGTTTTCCAAATGTTTCCCTGGAATAAGTCTGCATTTCATATCAGAACAGTATTAATAAAGAAATAAAATTATTTTAAGTAGACAAACTAGAAGTAAACATCTTCCCACTTTCTCCCCTTCCTTACCTGCTGATTGCCTGTATTCAATGAAACAATGATTCCCCCCGGGATGTAAATCCTTGTTCTGTAGAGTTTCCCATCGGTCAGAGGTAGATAGAAACTGCATTCACAAAGGAGGAGAGCCAGTAAATTATATCCAGATGAGTGGGATCAATGTAGTCTACTAATGCCCTTACTGTCTTCCCTTCTCAGTTCCCTTACATTGTGAATATGTTGGATGACTGAATCTTTCACTGAAAGGATTATTGGACATTGTGTCACATCAACAATTTCACATATACTTAGTGAAATTTATATTGTGAAAAGTACAGAGAAGATCCTGTGATGATGCAAACAAGGACTGAATGAGTCTGAGTTTGTTTGCTTTGATAAAATAAAAAAGAACAAAACCTCGTTCAGAGAAAACCAAACAAACCTAACAAAAAAACTCAACAAAGCCCTATATGTGTATTTTGATATGTAGAGGAACATTTCAGAATCATAATATTGCTACAAAATACAGTTCTATTTTCTAGTACTGTTCATGTAGTGAGGTGATACTAACAGCATATTGACAAGTGGCCTTAGTGGGTGGGCTATTGCAAGAAGTTCACCATTTCTACTCTAAAACACTCAGATCTGTTTTTTTGTAATTGTCAGAAATCCTCAAGAAAACCTACCAGGAGATTTTCAAAAGTGGTTAAGAATGTTTTAAGGTTCACTGAGTTGAAGAGTAAACTTTTCATTGTTTCTAATGAAAGCACAGATAAGCCAACACAGACTCTGTAAAATCCCACCCTGAATTAATAGAAAATCTTAAACTGCAAGAGAAAATAGATTCACTGTGAGGAAGCAGAAGTTGAGAATATATTTTTCTTACAATCTTTTCCCACTTGTGAAGCCAATGGGTTTTTTCCGTCACCTGCCAGCCTCACAATCTTAACTGCTTTCCCTCTTTACCACCCTCAACTCTCTCTCCATTTTCACCAGGTGTATGTATACTTGACATTTTTCTCTCCATTTGAGAGAGTCTGAAAATATCTTATGTTCACTGTTATAAAAATGGGGCAGTAATTTAGCACACACCTGTTCAAAGTGTAAACATAGAAATAGTAGGAAATAATTTGATGAAGGTCTTCGATTTAGTAGCAGCTCTGGCACAGTGAATTAGATTTGAATTTCCATATAGAACCCAGAAGACTAGCTTGGTCTTTTGCCTAACAGAATATATAAAATATATTCTAATTGCTTGGTTTTTAGGTCATGTGAACTGCAAGAAACACCTTTTAAAATCTTTTGGCTAGGATGATATGTAAGGTCTTTTTCTGTTGCTGTTTTTTGTAATTTGGGACAGTGTCTCAGTGTCTATCCATTCTATTCATACCGTTTCATATATCAGGCTAATTGCTTTTTCTTCTTTTCAGTCTAGTTTTAATTCCTATAAAATGCTTTGGGTATTAAACAAAGGGAGCAATTTGGTAGTCCTTTGTAACTGATTTAGGAATAAAAAAAGGTATTGAAAAACTTAATGTTTTTTGCAAAAATATATGCATTATACAACCATAAAATTAAAAAAAAAAAAAAGTTTGTTTGGGGGCTGTGTTATGACACCTGCTGTCTGTATTCTTCCTAGTACTGGTGACCAGACTGAATTTTTTAGCTAGAAGTATTGGGAGAAACTCAGTAGAATTCAGGACATATTCAGGACATTCTGACTCTTGGAAAAGCAAGATTATATGTCACTCTCACTTTGTCACTCTAATTTTGTAACCATTATTTTTCTCCCTTTAAAAGTATTAATTTCTGTTACTCAACTAACCCTGTTGTTTGCTATTCACAATATACCTGCTCTTGGCACCCATGCAGTTGACTGCTGACAGCAAGTCTTCTTGACACAGAGTTGTGAGGTTTATCTTGTGGGAGGAAAGGAGAGGAGAAAAAATAAAATACAACATCTGAGTAAAGAGTTCTGAGAAGTCTGCTGTCAGCAACGTACTGAAATCATAGATGTTTTTACTGAAGTGGTTTTGTTAAAGCTAAAAATATGTTTGCTGTGCAAACATCATTGTGGCAGAGAAGGACATTTGTAAAACCATACCTCCACAAAATCACTCATCTCTATAAAATGGACTATACCATAGACAGAAGATGGAAAAATTCTTAGTTGTCTTTTATTTCCCCACATCATTGGATTCTTCATCCATATTTGCATAACTTTAGGGTTCTATAAACACCACAGAAGCAACATGTTCTGCCTATCAGCTTCAGTTCTAGCCTGGATGTTAACTGTTGCTTATTGCTAACTGCCTGCCTCTCTCTCTCTCTCTCTCTCTCTCTCCCTGTACAGTAATTCACTATGGAGTTGTCATACTGGAAGACAATTGTGCCAGTCAAAACGAAGCTATTTTGTTCCACCTTACATTGTCCTGAACTTTTTATTCGATAAAGAAGTCTGGAGAGAGGTAGGGTCTTTTAAGTATCTAGTTTACACTAGATATATTTTCTCACTAACAAGTCTAGTTGTAACCTTGTGTTTGATTGTGTAACAAATGATGGTTTTGGGCAGAGGATTTTTGTTTCAGAGCAAGTCAAACTCTTTATTTTGGGGACTTGAATAATGAGGCTTCTTTGAAAGTGAATGTAGACTACTCTTGCTCTATTCACGAACGTTATTTTTACTATGGAAAAAATACTAAGGACAGTCTCCAGAAGCATGGTAATCTGCAATGAATAGTTTAGTGACAGTGTTGGCTAGGAACTAACGAATCACCAGTATTGCTCAACCTCAGAAAAAAAAGGGCTCTTCAATCTTTTGTTTACATAACTAGATTGATTTTAAAGATCCAAACTTCTAGATCTGCTATAAAAAGAAAAAAGAGGAAGAATTAGTAGAAGACAATATGAGGAGCAATCAGCACAGGAATGCCTTTTTCTGAATATGTTATAAGTCATTATTATATTCACATGGCTACAGAAGATACATGTTGGTTTTTTTCCACAGGCTATGCTTAGGCATCTCAAAAATCAGACCCTTGATTTTTGCAAAACCTATCCCTGTCCTCTTAAAGGTTTATTGCATTGGTTGGAATACAACCAAGAAAAGGAAAAAATAAGGCAATCTCATAGCTATTCCATTGTGCAAGAAATGGTGTTTATCACAGGCTTCTTGGGTGACAAAAACGTAAATTAGAAATAAGTAGTGGTGGAACATAACCTATCCCTTGGTACTGTAAATTTTCTGTCAAGCCTCAGCAGATCAATAGTTGTCCACAGTGTACATGAACCTATTTCAAGTTCACAGGTGCCAGAATGTTATGATTGAGAAATACAATGGTAAGTAGCTCTGCATGAGCACAATACACAACTGATTGGCAAACTTAAGTTGGTAAGTGTAGCTTTTACCCATCAAAGCTTAAATGCTAGTTTGCTTTCCATTTGGCACTGCCCCAACTTATTCAGCTAGTGTACGTCTTTAGTGCAGATATGATACTTACATGGAAGATGCTAAAGAAAAAAACATATGAGATGTTTTACCTGAAAAACTCGCATGCAGATAACCAATCTTTCTACAGGGTTGATACCTGTAGTCATGGTACATTTCCACAACCTGGTTTAGTGGAGCATGTTGGAAGTGACCTCAAAGATCATCTAGTTCCAACCCACTGCCATGGGCAAGGGCACCCTCCACTAAAACAGGTTGCCCAAAGCCTCATCCAATCCGTCCTTGAACACTGCCAGGGAGGGGGCAGCCACAACTCCCCTGGGCAACATGTGCCAGTGTCTCACCACACTCACAGCAAAGAATTTCTTCCTAATACCTAAACTAAATCTACACTCTTTTAGTTTAAAGCCATTACTTCTTGTCCTATCACTACATATCTTTCTTAACAGTCCCTTTGCATCTTTCCTTACCTTTCTTTAGGCGCTGGAAGGCTTCAATAAGATCTCTCTAGAGCCTTCTCTTCTCCAGGCTGAACAAACAAGACTGTCTTCATATCAGGGGTGTTCCACCCTTTTGATCATCCAACAGCTCAATATCACTTTTTTTTTATTAGAGAACCCAGCTCTGGACTACAAGTAGGGTCTCATGGAGTGGAGGGGAAGAACTGTCTCCCTTGACTTGCTGGTCACACTAAAATGGAAAGTCTAAGTCAGAATTTAGAACTTACATGAATCTTTAAGAAGAAGCAAAGAAAAGAAAGAGACATTGCAACTGAGGAGTGGGGAGTAGTGTGTTTCTTTCAGTTTGTTTATAAAAACCTACCCTGTTGTTCAAATGTACAAACATATTTTGACCCTTACTTCATAAATAGCTAATCATTCTTATAACTCACCCTCAAAAGGAAAATAGGTTATATGCATAAGTTCTAATATAATGTCTGTAGCATCCTATCAGTGTTTGAATTATTTTGCACTGATGCTCTGGAGAATTTTGGGAGTTTTTAGATTAAATATTGCTATTTTTCTAAAGACTTATTTGATATTGTTAATCTCCCTTGTATAATCCATTATCTATTTCCAGAATCTTTGACTTTGAATCTATCTTATTCTTTCTCCTCTTATGGGAAAAGTTCCACCCATAGGCATCCCTCTTCATGACAGTGACATATGAACAAGACTCACCCTATGGAATTTTACTGCCTTTTGCTGTTAAACACAATTAACATATCTCATGGGTATACCTACATTCAGTATATAACTATGACCTTTCACTTTTAATAGTGTGCGTATATGAGCTTAAAACACTTTTTTTTGAAGTGTAGATATTTAATTACATAATCTGATTATTTTGGCAAGTAGAACTCCTGTAAAGTATGATATGACATAATTTACCAGCATTTAAAATGGGTTTGAAAAAGATTTTACAGGTTTTTTTCAAATATCAGTCTGATAATGCCATTACTGATTTCTTCAAAACATTACATTACATATACTCTGGATCTCATGTGTTTAAAATCATAAACTTCTGCAATGTTTCTGATTTCATAGTAGTCAAATTATGTCTATAATCTGTCAAAACTCAAGATAATGTGTCATATCTAACAAATATCATTTCTTTGCTTACAATTCTGTACTTCAAAGTTATGTTTTTTCTCACTTGAATTTATAAATAGTGAGAATACAAATGCAGTAGCTAATTTTTTTATGTTTTATTAAAAAAAAAAGACATTTCATATCAACCACTGTAAATAGGCCTATATACATACTTACATACATTGTCACAAGATCATTTTCTAGATAATTGCTACATCTTGTACTTTTCATTCTCTTCCTTACTGTCCTATATTCACTTGGGGTAGAAGGTTTAATCCTGATATTTGTCACAAACATTTGGGTCGGCTTCACCTCCTTTCCATTTTCATGTCTAGTACATTAGAAAAAGATAACATCTACAGTATTAAGTTCACCTACAAAATAGCTCTGAAGACCCTCTATAGTGTGTAAACTAACAAATGTCCCTGTTGCCTTAGTAAATATTTTTCTTGTGCCTTCTATATTGACAGAACACTTCTGTCAGAGTCTGAGCAAGATTTCTAATCCTATTTGCATGTCCAACATCAGATTTCTGTGCTTTTACCTCATAGTCTTGAAAACTCCAGACAGGTTATTTGCTACAATTGATATTTTCCAGATTTTTATTCAGGTTTATAAATCATACATCTACAAGTGACAGAGCAATCTCCTCAGTCTCTTTCTAAATCCTTTTCTATTATTGTCACTAGCATCTGAGGATACCCTTCCATGGTGATCTCTGACAATCTTGGCCACATAAATAGAAACAAAACATTTGGGAAGTATGCATCAAGCTTAGAGACACATTCATCTTTGTGCATACAGATGATAAGCTTAGATTAAGGTTTAGAAAGTATAAAATAGAAGTCCTAAGTATATGCAGAGCAGCTTTGAGAACTCGTTTACAAGCATCAGTTGCAAACATCCATTATCTGATGCCTAAAGGCTGAATACCAGCCATCTTTATCAACTGTGAGATTTCTAGATATGCTGTCTATTTCTTATCTCTTCCTATGGTACTAGATTCTATCCTCACGTGGAAGATAAGGAGAAATGTGAGTAAGGGCTTACAATTAAATTTTCTGAAGGCCTCATAATTGAGTTCTTAGAATAACCACAAAAAAGTAATAAATATGTATTGGATCTGACTGAAATGGAGTTAATTTGTCCCACAGCAGCCCTTACAGTGCTTTCTGTGTACTGGTAACAAGCAAGGTGTTAATGACACACCAATGATTTTGTTACTGCTGACTACTGCTGCCACACATCAAGGTTGTCACTCCAACATTCCCTACCCTGGGGATAGTAAGATCTTGGAAGGGGACATAGCCAGGAAAGCTGACTCAAACTGACCAAAAGTATGTTACATACCGTGTGATATCTGCTCTGCAATAAAATCTACAAGGCAAAAGAGAAGGGAGGCATCAAGTTGACCACAAGCCAGAAATGTGTGACTGCGGCAATGGTTGTCACCTGCCTTCTGAGCTGCAGTAGGTTGCCAGCTGGTTGAGGGAGGTGATCTCTCCTCTTTTCTCAGTACTGGTGAGAAATATCTGGAGTGGTGTATCCAGTGCTGGGCTCCCAGTGAAGAAAGACATGGACAAGTCTAGTAAAGATCTCTGGAGGATGGGAACATCTGTCATATGGGAAGATGGTGAGAGAGTTGGGGTGGTTTAGATTGTTTTAAGGGAGGATTTGGACTATGTGATCTCCAGAGGTTCTTGCCAACATCAACCATCCTGTGACACTCTGATTTTTATGGTTCTTCGCCAAGAAACAAGCAGGTTGCTTTCAGTTTGTTACCTTACTGCAGTTTTATTGCATTTTTACTGTAATGTTTCAGTGAATTCACATGCTTATGCTTGTTTTTCTGATAATTTCTGTTCTGTGGATGGTTCACTGAATATATTTATTGTATTCCCAGGTCATGTGTCTGCACGTCTTAAAGAGATATTTGCAGTGTGCAGCAGTGAGTGGTGGTTATTGACAATTTCTTACAAGTCTACTTTTGCAAATAATACTTTTTAATTTTAATTCACATCTTAGAAACACTCCTATGAATACATTCCATTGTTAATAAAAGGGCAAGTGAACCCCACTTACATTAATTAGCTTTGAAAATTAAATGAAGATTTATATTTTTCTTTACAAAATTTTCCCAGTTCTAGCCACACCCAAATTTTATAATATTTTTTCCTAAGTGTGAGGCATTGGTGCTGTGTAACATCTCTCTATACGAATGGGGGAAACAATGAGTCAAATAATTCTTTAGCAATTCATCCAGGTGGTATGTAAAAAGAAGCCCAAGTGAGAAATACAACATATTTGTATATGTGCATTCATAAAAATAAAAGCCCCGCCAAATTGGATCAAAAGTATCATCTCCAGGGAAGATACAGACTCTTCAGGAAGAGCATCAGAAACTATTACGAACTTGATCATTTGTTTCCTGCTTTTTTCCTTTTTTTTTCTTTTTTTTTCTTTTTTTTTGCTTTTTTTTTTCCCAGAGCTGCCAAAGACTGCTGCAAAAAGGCATTTCTGGCCTCTTTCCACAGGTATTTTGTCTAGATGGTATATTGTAGACATCAATAAACCCACAAAACTCAACACCCCACTTGCTCAGGACAACTACGTCTTTTCAGTTACTTTTCCTTAAAAGAGTGCCACTACACGCAACAAAGTGTGTTTCTCTTCCATTTAAATACATCTTTGTGTTACTTCTGAGTGGAAAACTTCTCAGGCAACAGAAAAATACCATCAAACCATCAAATGCAGTCCTAATGTGAGGGCATCTCTATGCTAATGTACATGATCAAGAGCTGTTAAGGCTGGGTGGGTTTTGCTTATTATTCCAACCTAATAAGTAAATTTTAACAGTAAGAATAAAAAGATTTTGGAGCTGTAGGGAACTGAGTTATTCCCACTCTGGCCTGGGGCAAGTGCAATCTAAGAGAAATGCTCCAGAGAATCTGTTGAGCAGGAGTACGAGAAAGGAGCAGAGGCTGTAGAGTAAAGATAAATGAAATGTTCCTTTGAATCCATTAAAAAGACTTTGTGGCATTTTCTCTTTTAACCTTCCTGATCTCCTGTACTATGATCTGTGTGAAGCTGCTGAAAGGAACATTTCTTAAATTTGCTTTAATAACCAGTACTTAAAGTGAGCTCATGACAACAATTTTGCAAATACAGATCTCTCATAGCTATATTCAAATTTAAAGATAAGAAGTTATTGCATTAATCCACTCTAAGACTTTGTAGAAAAATAAATCCAGTGAACTCATTCAAGACACCATGCTCCATATCATCTGCATTAAATACATGAATTAAATATGTGACACCAATGGCATTATAAGACTAAGATGAATATGTAAGCAGAAGCAGGCACGGCTGTTTAAAGTTTTACACAGTCTAAATTGCAAGGTCATTTCCATAGTGATAAAACCAAAGTTGGTTTGGTTTTTTTTAAAAAAAACAACAACTGGAGATTTAATTTTTTTCCACTTTTTGTCTATACAACTATTAAAAATGCACTCAGATATTTTTTATCTTTCTCATACTAGAAGCAACTCTCTGGATTTCATGCACAAAAGGGAATAGAATATGATGCTTATCTATAATGTCAAAGTGATTTATATAGTAAGTTTTGCAAAAACTTTCAGCATTTATTCATTATGAGTGCCATTTCTAAATATGCAGGTTTCATATAATACTTGTATTTCCTAAAAGATAAGTGAATCACTTGAGGAAGGCTGCTTGCACATTTTGAAGAAATCTTTCATAATACGATCTCAAAAGCTGAATGTATTTAATAGGTTGGTGATCATGAATCAGAGATGCAGGTTAGCTTATAGTAAGTGTTAAATCTTCATGTTTACCTAGAAATAATTTACAATATATGCCTATGTTTTAGAAAGTTTGAATTCTATTTTCAAGGTAGACAGGAAGTTATAAACCTTTTCCATTATTCATCCAAAAATGTATATGCAGTCTGTATACACCCATGAGGCCTTAAAAGTGTCTAAGTGAATTGGAAACTATAGCTATGTGTATTTAACAGATGTTTAAATGGAGAAAAGACTTACAAAGCTAACAGTAAGTCCATGGCAAAATCCAGGCATCAGCCTCCATATTCGGTTGAAAACTCTGTTTCAAACATACTTTCAGGACTAATTAACAAATGTGATCTCTTTTCTGACCAGTTATGTCACGTATATTCTTATTTCAGGCATCCCACAGGGTCACAGCATCCTTCAGGTGTCTCTACCTGCTCTGGCGTAGGGTCCTCCACAGGCTGTAGATGTGATCTCTGTTCCCCATCACCATCCATGGGCTCCGGGGGGACAGCCTGCTTCACCGTGGTATTCTCCACGGGCTGCAAGTGAATCTCTCTCTCCAGCACCAGGAGCACCTCATGACCCCCAACCTCCTTTTTCACTGACCTTGGTGTCTGCATAGCTTCTTACATATTCTCACTCCCTTCTCTGGTGACAAAAAAAAAAAAAAAGGCTGCTATCATTATTTTTCTTCCTAAATGTGATTCACAGAGGTGCCATGATTGTAGCTGATGGGCTTGGCCTTGGTCAACAATGACTCTGGCCTTGAGTCGGCTGGTGTTTACTCTCTTGGGCCTGCAGAGAGCTTCTGGCTGCTTCTTGCAGAAGCCACCCCTACAGCCCCCTGTTCTCTGCCAGAGCCCAGCCACACAAACCTACAACAATAGGTTAGAACATATTAATATTTTCCTACTCAGAAAATAGCACAACATTTTAATCAGTAGTACAATGTTGTAATATTCTCTACTTCATGATAAATGTTTGAAGAAAATTTCAGGTTTAGTATTATGGGTTCCTTCTTATGTACATACAATCTCTGAAAAACACCCTATCAACTTGTTCCAGTATTTCCTGATCTGCAGAGCCTCCAGAGCAGTAGATTTCTTCTTGGGACCCAGATGATCTCCATGCCATCTTCTCTAATTCAGAAGAATCTAAAAAACGCTCCTGTTTTCCTACAGTTTGTCTCTCAGAGCAACTGAGAATCAAGAACTAAGAAAGCCACCAGATTTTTTGGTTGTCTTTTCCTTTCTTCCTTTCCTTCCTTTCCTGATTTGCTGCCTTCCCATTTTAAACCATTTTTATCATGGATGATATTACCAGAATACATTTCCACTGGAGAGGAGTAAAAAAAAAAAAAAACAACTGTCATTTTGGGTTTCTAAATATTTCACATGAGCTATCATGGATTTCATTCAGTCTATGGATTTTAAAAGGAAAATTCAGATATCCTGAAAATTTCTTGAAAGAACAGTTTCTACAATCAATATTTTACATGAGAAGTATGCCACATGCCTCTCATTTTCCTATGCCATTCCTTTTTATTTCTGACTAAGAAAATGGAAAGGCAACCCTTCCATTGTGGTCACTGCGAAGACACACTTAACCTAACATTAAGCTGAATAACTTAATCTATAAAAGATGGGAACTCAGCATGGATTAGCCTACATCTCACTGCATCACAGTTCAGTGACAGCACCACAGGTGTGTTAAATGGAAAAAATTTCTGAACTGCGACCTTTCTCTGTACAAGGACCATATTGTACATTTACTAGTAGAGAAAATGACAGGCCAGAAAATGAAAATAAAACTACCTTCTTCACTCCTTCTTACACCAAGGTTTCTCATGTCATGTTACATGCAGCTGTCCTTAACATCTCTCATGTCAAGATGAATGGTACACCTGTGTAATGTTGCTATATTAGGCATATGCCCTAGTTCCTAATCAAAATTTACTAAGCACAGATTTTAGCAAAGGTATATGAGTAAGCCAAAATGTTTATGTGCATATTTACCCAGAAAGAAAGATTAGAATATATTTTGTAGTTCAAATCCAGTTCTTTGTCATTAACAATCATTTTAGAGACAATCATCAATTATATTTTTTTTTCTCTCCTTGAACTTTTTTTAACAATGAAAAATCTCAGTTCCATGCTCTTAAAGACCAAGTAAGGATGATTTAGGAGCTTCATAGGCTTCAAAATTCACCATGCCGTACTGCAGTTTTGAGCATTATTTCCTCTGAGCAACTGCTTAAGTAAATGAATTTATGGTTATGAGTCTTCAGTTAAGACAATCTGAGAAAAGAATATTATTCCATACCTTAAATATGATTAAAGATATACCTTCATAACTTGGTGGTTTGTTGGTTTTGTTTTTTAATCAGCAAAATCTTTTGAACTATTACCTAGAATTCAAGGTATGATTGGTAACACTGTTTCCTTGTCAAAACATCAAATATTCTTCAGACTTTCAGAGACTGGTCCAGCATTTTTCTTGCTTAATTCAGGTCCTTCACATTTCTTCCTTCAAGAGAACTCCTCTTCAGATTCCCCATATGGAGTCTGCAGAAGTCTTTTTTAAGAAAAAAAAATAAAAACCAAAACTGCTTACTTAACCTCAGAAGGTATCTTGAGCTGGTTACCGCTACTCTTCTCATCTTAACTCTTGCTGGCTTCTCTCTTGAGCTCTACTGATTTAGTAATCTGAGGGATTAGAAGAAGAAAATGGTGGCTAAAACGCATCGACTCGGTTAATCTGTGCAGACAGCATAAATATCATGCACGGTTTTCAGGAGCTGAGTCAAATCAGAGTTCAGGTTCAAAAGGCTGAATACAGAGAATATTCATAAATTGCATTTCCCCGCACTTGTCATTTTGTATCAAAGACTACAAGGTAGAGTGTCCCTTGATACAATAAGACATTCTGAGAAGTTCTTAATGTGAAACAGCTGCTTTTGAGTAATTCACATATTCTTCACAGTGAAAGCAGTATTTTGAATACCTAGCTATTAAATGGCAAGATTTTGTGAGAAAAAGGAAGGATCCTAATTCTTCCCAAAATTGATTTCAGATCTCTCTGTGCATAGAACAGGATGAAAAGTAACCCCTAATCTAATTTCTCTGAAAACAGGAAAAATGGACAAAAGAATTATCATCCAAATTGGAGAGAGAAAGCTGGAATGAGAAAAAGTATATTTGTCTTGCAAATTCTAAGCAACAAAACCAACACATGGGCACGAAAAATAAAAAACTCTTTAGAGCACCTTCTCTTTCCTGAATTTCAGGAAATTGTAGAACTTGAGCTCTTAAATTGACAACAATATAAGTTGCTCATCCATAGGCTTTATTCTAATTTCTAGTAGTAAATCAGAGCTGCTTTACAGTCTCAAAAGTCTTTTTAGTGTTGAACTACTAAGTAGTCCTCTGCGCTACCATTATGTGAAAATAGTTCCTCTAAGCAAGTGGCACCACCTCCTGTTTATTTCTCTTAATCTATTTCGCTTTCTTTCTGTTTTAATGAGAAATCTCTTCCTGAGAAATGGCTCATAGTGTTTCAAGTCTCATAGTATTTTAACATATTTCATTGAAAGATAATATTTTAATATTGCTTTAGAAGGAAAGTGAAATGAGACTGATTGACTCTGCTCTTTGGTATCTCTGCCACACAGTAAGAATTAATGGAGCCAGGATATGTAAAAAATATCCAGTTGGGTCTGAATGTGTGTGTAAGCTCAAGTTAATTACTTCATGAAAGGTTTGTTCAGAAGCCATTGTTAGACACAACAGAAAGACACTCAAATTGGACAACTGGATCCTCCAGAGAGAAGGTCAGAGATGACTAAAGTGTCTTACCTAGCTGAATTCATAAACGGCTTCAAATTTTGCTACTCTAATTACAAATTATCTGACTTGACATCACAGGGCATGTGATGAAGCATGTAAAGGAGTGGCAATTATATTTCCCCTCTCTAAAAGAAAATAAAAGCAAATTAAATAAAACTAAAAGGTATGTAGTAAAATGTGGGGTCAGATATCTCATGATGCCTATACACAGTTACTCTGTAGGACAGTGTGCTTCTACAGGTGTATTTCCCAAGTAAAACCTAACCTGTGTCATGTGCTTCAAATAAACTATAATACATAGAAATCATAAATCTTATTTGCAGAACATCATCTCCAGGAGAAGAATCCAGTATACCATCTGAGAGAAAGTCTGCAGCCCTGATTTTTCTACTTTTGCATGAGATACTGCCTTCTCCTTTTGAAATTATACTGGTTAAATTAATTTGATTTGTTCTTTGGTAATTCCTTTCCCTGAAGCCTTTCTGCATGAGATGAAAAGTATTACCTTGCTGAATAGTACATGGGAATATAATAACAATAGGCATTTATGTATTAGGAGCTTTGCAAAATGAAAGAGCACCGAACAAGTTTATCACCACTTTCACATGAGACTGAGATATTTAGATCCCAATTTTTTGAAACTGGGAGTATTAGTGAGTTAATAAACATATAATTTTGTTGATGCTTAGGATAGTTATAACCTGTATGTCTCTGCACCAATGTATTTGCTCAGGTTCTACTAACATTGCATGGTGAGTTTTCTTAACTAGCCTGTATGCTTCCATCAATGGTCTTGTGCCTAAAATGTAGATGGTAGAGAAGCAAAGGGCTGCTCTTGAATGAAATGTCAATAGTCCCTGAAGAAGATGCCTGTGAAAATCTATAGAAAAAAGTTTGTTCCTGCTTATTTTTGAGCACTTAAGCTAAATGTCTGTCCCTGTTGAGGTCTTCAAAGGCACCTGCATCTCCTGGCTATTCATGGAATTAAAGATGATCTTTTCAATTGTATCCTAAAATATAGCCCTAAGCTACATGCCTAAGTTAAAACTCCTGCAGTTTAAAGTCTGAACACTAAGGGATGTGCTCAATTAACCTATGCATGTTACTACAAACTGAAATCATTAGATAAAAAACAAGGATATCTCTTTCCCTCTTTTTACTATATTTTTGTAGCCTCCTGTTTCCTTTGTTGTTTTGTATTTATTTTCCTTGGGGTGCTTTATCATTATTAAGTGCAGTTTTTCAAGTAAATTTACTTTTGGCATATAGCACAGAGCTTGTACCTGCTACTCCCATTTGTATTATCATTGAAGTAGAAGGATGCTTCATCTTTGCTCAATCTCTCACAGAAGCACTACTGTTTACTTCTCCAACTACAGGATAGAAGTATTTTTGTAAGTAGCCCTCAGTTTGATACAGTTACTGGGACTTCTCACAGTTATCTCCTGTAAAGCAAATTTTACTAAAGACAATTTTTCAAGCACAATTTAGGCTTTTGAAGGAATAGCAAGTCCTTTCTTATCATTCTTTAAGTATTAGCTGAAAGAAAGTAATACATAGATCTCACCAAAAGAAGTACAGCATTGCCAATGCACTCAACAGCAATACCCTACATAATTGTGCTCGTTCTTAATCCTTTTGGTCATGAACATCTCAAAAATTTCAAAGGATTTCATATTAGCTTAAAACTTTTGATAGTTTAATCAGTTCTATTAAACATCATATTGCTATGCCTTTCTTACACTAATGCAGAACAGATTTGTGATTTCTTCTGTATGAAAAATAAGTAGGAATAACCAAGCTTACAGCAAGACTTTCTGATATCCTGTATCACAGGTCTTTAAGAACCTCATTGCTTGTTTTCTCCTTCAGAGATTGCCAAAGCTCCATAGGAGAAACATGTCCCAGGAAATGAACATAAAAGTTATGGGACTGTTTGAAGAAAAATGCATCACATAATGTGTTGAAGTCCATATTTTTTATGAAAACACAGCTTCCTACCTTGGAGCAGGAATGAATATGTCTTAAAGACAAATCTAAATTTTCTCATTTCAGCCCTTAAGTAAATTTTCAGAGTAGAGAAAAACAAGCAGAACTAGAGGCATGGACTAAAGTCTCCTCATCAGTGTCAAGTCTAGAGGGTCATTGTTACGTTGCTGTCACAGCAGGCAGTAGCAATTATCTTGTCCAATCTCTCTCCTGTGACTGACGTAATGGCTGGCTGTAGATGCCAAAGATTTAGGCACAAGAAATTATTAAATCCATTGTGCACATGGTAGAACATTTTTCCAGTTCAACCAATGATAAATTCATTCCCTGAAATGTAAGTTGTTGTATCCTTTTGTAGAAAAAAAGATTAGAAAGGAATTTCTGATTTACTTTGTGTACACAATCTGCTATTTTCTCTATATTTACTTTCTCCTCTTATTTGTTAAAATAAGCTCTAAATTAAGCATACCTTGTTCTTAGCTTCCTTTTTGTCTGCAGATCTGATTCTTATCTCCAGTCAAGTTGTCAATCCACCTCTGAATCCCTTTTGTAGGGAGTGAGCTGCTATATTTTGGCTCATTTCCAAACAAACACATATAGTCCACGTAGTTGCAGTGCTCACAGGCAGAAGAAATCTTCATGCTTTAAAGAGAAGACTGAGTCCTTCCAATTGAGCTCTTCTTAGTTCCATGAGTTTCCCACTCTTATGTTTTCACTTTCTTCTTGGGAAGAAACAGGAGGGAAAAGCAGCTGTAGAGCCTAATGATAGGATAAGTCTTACCCTTAGATAACACAGCATCCAGGAGTCTTTTTTTCATCATTATACTTCACTGATCAAGTGACTCCTAAAAACAACCTCAGGAAAAGGAAAAAAAAAACCAACCTGAAAAAAGAAACCAGCTCAGTCTGTCCATTCTGTGATCCTGATGTTAATGACAAGATTAATTTCAGAAATATAGCTCTAAATAAATACTGGAAAAATGATGATTTGAAACATAGCATAGCATTTCTTATTTCATTAATCTGCATGTTGTGTAATCCACACTTAAAATCGCCAATTATTTACAATCTCTTAACAAAGATTAAATATGAGAGTGTTTCAGTGACTACTTAGTAACTTTTTTTAAAAAATAAATGCATTATCATGTGTATCATGCTATCAAATATTTTTTAAAAAGTATAAATTTTTCAAAGTAAACGAGCAATCATATTTTTATGGCTTATATTTGGTTTCTGTTTGGTAATTCAAAAAATGTCAATATTTTACAGTCTTCCAGACACTAGCTGTCATGACTTAAAGAAGATACTATAATTATTGCTATAATAGTGTACTATTTAACAGATTACAAAATCTAACATATGTTACTGCTTATGCTGTCTTTTGAGTAAGATTTCAGGTATGTGGTAAAATTAGACAATTAGAATCTGATCTAGAAATCCTTATTCTCTCAAGCAGTTATTTTACTAAGATGAGCACTTTTGCTGATGATGCCTACAGTTTTCAAATTTGTCAACAGTCACATAAGATCACCTGAGGAACAAGCAGGACACCTGTCAGAAAGAAAGCATTTTTGCAATAGCTTGTAATATTGGACATGAAAAGTGCATAGCAGTTCTGATATTCAGCATTAATAATGCATTGTTAATTAGCAAGCTGCACAGTCAATTGGTCTTCTTTCACAACCCTGCAGCGATATCACTTCTTCCAGACTACTCATTTGAAATAAGAGAGGATTTCAAGTCCTCAGATACATATATGCACTGACTGTAATTTTCCTGTGTGCAGATCCCTCCACTGTTGGAAGCAGATACTTACAGTACTTATCTCGAAAAAGAAGACACTAGTTTTCAGAACAGCTATGATGCTAAGCTTCCTCTTTCAATTTATAAATTATATTGGGTTTTCGTAGTAAGGTTTTGGTTGCAGGAAGACTACAGGGGTGGCTTCTGTGAGAAGCTGATAGAAGCTTCTTCTATGTCTGACAGAGCCAATGCCAGCTGGCTCCAAGATGGACCCACTGCTGGCCAACACCAAGCCCAAGTCCAACAGTGACTGTAGTAGCACCTCTGTGATAACAGAGTTAAGAAGGGGAAAAAAATTATAAATGAACCAGTACTTTCAACCAGAGAGCCGAGTGAGGAGATATGAGAAACAACTTTGCAGACTCCAAGGTCAGTGAGAAAGGAGGACAAGTTCTCCAGGCACCAGAGAAGGTTGTCACCCTACCTCCCATGGAAGATGGTGGGGAGCAGAGATTCCACCTGCAGCTCGTGGAGGACCCCATAGTGGCACAGTTGGAGACACCTGAAGGAGGCTATTACCTAGGGGGAATCTTGTGCTGGAGCAAGCTCCTGGCAGGACCTGCAGCCCATGGAAGGAGAAGCCCATGCCAAAGGTTTTCTAGCAGGATTTGTGACCCCATGGAAGGGACCCAGGCTGAAGCAGTTTGTGAAGTACTGCAGCCTGTGGGAAGGACTCAGGCTGTAAGACTATCTCACATGGGAGGTACTCTATGGTGGAGCAGGTGAAGTGATAGAGTAGCTTCTCTGGGCACCCTACCCCCAAAAGTGAAAATCTACATCAAGTCAGATTATCTATATAGCATTTTATCCTGTTAGTTGCTGCTGCAGGAACAGTACAGAATGGTTAAAACACAAGACACTGGTATTTTCTTATTAACTCCAGGAATTTAAAGATTTCTTAAAATAGAGTGGAATTCTTGTTGAATATCATTTGATGGAATATTTTTTATTCTTGTGTTTTGCTCTTGTACTTGTTCTACTGTTTTACACAGGAGGATTTTTCAGTATTTAGTTTTGGCATTGGTTTTAGTTACATTCATCTCCTGGTATCTTTGTTTCTTAGGAGGCCCCATTCTCATTTCAACAAGTTAGCATACTTTCTTATGCTGCATCTTTGAAATATTTGCGAAAAATTGTACTTGAAAATGCAATTACAATCACAATTGTAACTGAAAGTTCTGCGGCAGGTTATTTAATGGACTACCTATTAAATACACTATTGGAATGATACAGTGTCCTGTTTGGCCCTCGGTAGATGAAAGGCCTTGTTAAACTGGAGCACATTCAGCACAGAACAACCATAACGGTCAGGGCCTAGAGAGCTGGCCTGGAAAGACAGTACAAGGGAGCAAGTTTTGATCAGCCTGGAGGAATTATTTTTGGGCAGACATAAAAGCAACCCTTATAACTATGAAAAGGTTATAAAGCAGATGGAGCAAAGGCTCTTCAAGGTGGTGCATGGTGATAAGACAAGAGAAAATGAAATAGAGAGCTTCCAGATGGGTACAGGAGAAACCTCTTCATCATGAAAACAGCAAATCATTGGAAGAAGTTTTCCAGAGAGGCCGTTCAGTCTCTGTCCTTGGAAGTTTTCAAGATTTGATTGGATAAAGCCCTAGAGTTTGGACTAGAGACCTCCAAAGGTGCCTTTCAACATGATTTAATTTGCAGTTCTATGAATGACAAGAAATTTTAAGCACAGGGCCTTCCTAATTTGGAGGAAGGTGGATTTTGTCTTGTTATTAAATAATTTTTTTCTTGTACTGACATGTTTATGTGCTGCACTACAAACCAGCACCAATTAATGTTTCTCTGTTCTTTTTCATGAGAGAGGATGAAATATAAAGTAGGCACATACAATAGTCACCGAAATTGTCCATAATTCTATAGATTCTAAAAGTTTTTAATAATAGGTACATTTTATAACATTCTAATATGTCTGCGTGTTGTTACAAAGTAATCTAATAAATAATTTAAAAATATGTTGTCAAACTATAACGTACATAAATCTGAGATGGGGGAGAAACCATCCAGACTGTAAGAAGACAAACATGCAGGTTAGGCAAACTACCTGTGAAGATGAGAAATAGAGGTTGGGAGGAAAGGCAATTAAAGAGAAAGCAAACGTATTCTTTAGATCTTTTATATATATATATATATATATAAAAATTAAAGCTAATGCTATGTCATGTATTTTCCAATGTTCCACCTTTAATACCCAAAAGGATCAACCCAGTAGTTCCTCTTAATGTAAATAGTAGATTCCACTAAAGTAATTCTGACAATCTTAATTGTTTATTCCAAATACTGTCCAGCTATTTAAGAACACTATAAACATCCTCCTTCCCTTCCTTCCTTCCTTCCTTCCTTCCTAGTTACTTACTACCAGACTGAAGCGTCAACATTTTGCTACTTTTCTGAATTGTCTTCCATGACACTGTTTTCCAATACAATAGAAAGTACTTCATTTCCATGACAATTTTTCATATTCTTCTAAAGATGAGTACAGTTTCTGGCTCTTGTCTTTTAACACTTGTTCTAAGTGTTCAATTATGCCGATTTTCACTGATAAGATTGCATTAAAAGTGTTGTAACACCCTGAGGTATTAGAACCACTAAATATTATTGTCTTTGTTGCATTTGTCCGTTGTGGTTTGTTGGTTTGTTGGGTTTTTTTTAAATAAATCTTTTTAAAATGAGGAAGAGAGGTTAGATATTTATCTATACAACATTTTTTTAATCGAACCAACCAGTCACTGATTATGCTGAAACCTACCATAATATGGCTAACACCATTCAGTGTGTTAGTTGGTTTATGTTAAATAAGCATAAAATTGGTATTAGGCACATTTTAAACAAATACACATTTATAACTATTATATAAAGTTTGATAAATAATTACTATAGCTTGTTATTTCATGAATATTGTATTTGATGATTCTTATGGGTCCCTTCCAACTCAGCATATTCTATGATTCTATTATAATGAACTTAGAGGTAAAAATATCCTTTTCACCTGTTGTTTTCATCTAAAATGTTAGTTACATACTAAATATCGTATATTGCATTTGTTAGCATTTTAATATTATTTATATGTAACAACTTCCTTTTTAAAGTGGAAGAGGGGACACATAGCATAATTCTTCTGCATGTATCATTACAATCAACATTTTGCTATCTTTTTCACAAATGCGCTTTCTCCAATCTTGCTTTCTATGAAAACAGGAATACCCTCCAGCCCTCACCAAAAGCTTTCCATTTAGTTGTTCCACTGTTCAGAACTAGATGGGACATTTAACACTTTGACAAGTATATTTGTTAAAGCATTAGCTTTTCACATTCTGTTGAATTCTAACTGCGTTAAGACTCGTATGAATCCTACCAGTGTAAACTTCAAGTACTTTATTTTTCTGTAGCTATAAAAAGTTCAAAGCAAACCTTGTTCTTCAGTGAAAATTTTCATAGGATGATATAACGAACAGCACAAGTTAAATACTTGCTAGTGCATTTTGAACTTTTAATCATAGAATTATAGAATATCCTGAGTTGGAAGGGACACATATGGATCAGTGAGTCCAACTCCTGGCTCCACACAGGAGTGTGCCAAGTCAGAGCATGTGACTGAGTGCATTAATGTTAATATTTTTCTTGGAGTAGTTGAACAGTCCTTTCCTTATGAAAAGTCAAACACACCTACAATGAAGATAGAAAAAGAAATGAAAGTTCTCAATTTATGATTGTTCAAAGCTAATAATGAACAAAGAACACTCATGTAACTGCCACCAGATTTCTTTAGAGTAAAAAGTAAATGAAATAAAGGGTAATAATTTCAGCCTCTGAATACAAACTAAGTATTTGCATTCCTCAGGTATAAAATTCTGAACTTTGTAGAGACTGAAAAAGGCAATGGCAAGTTCTGTATCAGGGTCCATGTCTTGGTTTTGGCTAGGATGGAGTTAATTTCTTTTCTAATAGAGGATGGAATGCCGTGTTTGGGAGTTAGGATGGGAGCAGTGCTGATAACACCCTAATGTTTCCAGTTACTGCTAAGCAATCATGGACTTTTCAGTTGTTAATATTTCCCCCCTAACGAGAAGGGAGGGTACACAGACAGGACAGGTGACCCAAACTGGCGAAAGGGGGTATTCCATGCCAATTACGTCATGCTTAGCATAAAAGGGGGGCTGGTGGGAGAAGGAGCAGGCAGCTACAGGACACGTGGTTTTTGGAACGGTCCAGTTTTCTAGACGGTCCAGTTTTTGGGACAGCTGTGGGCTGTACGGCCTGAGTTGTACGGTTCGGTAAGAAACTGCATTGTGTATCACCAGCTTCATATATTTTGCTATAAATTCCTGTTATTATTGTTATATCTACCTTTCTGTTATTCCAGTAAACTATCCTTATCCCTACCTGCATGATTTTGATTCCTTGGTTTTGGTTTTTTCCCTTTCTCTTCCCTATCCCCCCTCCTTCAACTTCCTCCCCCCTATCCCCATGCCTTTTAAAGAACAAGCAGCTGCGTGGTGCTTGGCTCTCAGCTGGGGCAAAACCACAACGTCCAGAATAGTTAGACCTAACTGCTTTCACTGCAATGGGGAAAAAATCGCCTCCTGACTGGCATACTGACTAAATGAATTTCTTTACAGTTTTCGGCCTTGATTTCATATTCTGAAGTCAGGTCTGAATTTCTTTTCTATTTCTTCATTACTGTAATGAGAACAAAGCAAAATAAATTTCTTAAATCTTAAATTTCCAAAAGAGAAGTGTATGAAGAGCTCATTGAAGGAAAAAATAAGCATCACAAGACAATGTTTCTCTACACAAAATTTAAATGAAAATATTCTGAATTGAATTAATGGAAAAGGAGTTAAACAAAGTGATTTTGAAAATGTGTTAAAAAAACAACCAAACAAGGAACTTCTATAGCTTTTTATGCTTTTTATCCTTTCTTTAAGTTGAAGGCTGAATGAATAGATAGTTAAACAATCTTTTGAAAAGTTCCACAGACACTGACTGCTGAACTTCAATCGGCAGTCAGTGACTTGTAAGCTATTTATAAATACAAAGGAAGAGCATAAGGCAGACCCCCCGGTTGCCTACATCACCTATCACTCCCATCCTAAGAATTTAGAATTTTAAAATTTTTCCCTAGGTGCTTTTGTATCTCTGCATAAATGGTGCAATTCTCTAGACTGGGGTACCTCTCCCCCCCGGTGCTGCTAGAACACTAACTGCTGCATTTCAGAGGAGCAGACAAGAAGCTGAGAACAAACATAGCATACATCACTCATATCATTCAAAGTTCACCTGGTCTGCCAGCATGTAGATAAACACATCTGAATCCCCTGAAAAACTACAGAAAAATGTTGATTGTCTTTTCTGTATAAGTACTGCATACCTAGAAACCCCTCTTTTCTGGTATAATATTACACAAAATTACCAAGCTAGTAGTGTGAAGCTTTGCTTGTTGTTGTTGTACCTTGTACCAATTACATTTTTTTTCCTGTTAAATTAAAAGCTGACTGGTTGTTGAGTTATGGTATAATATTTCACATGTTGTGAATTTAACAATACTCAGACTCCAGTGTTGTACCTACTCATGCACAAGGTGTGAATTATAGTTTCATCACTCACACACTGTCATTTCTCGTTGCTCGAGCATTATATTAAGGTCGAGCAAAAAGATGAATTGGTTTTAAGTTTTGTTTCTGTCAATTAAAACTCACTTTGAATGTTTCATAGCAATAGGTTGTCATCAAAAGCGTTATGTTAAATTACTGAAGAACAAAAAATTCATAATATATTTTAAAAGTGCCCAACTATTGATGTCAGAAGTCCAAGATCAAAAATTGGATTCACCCTGACTAAATGTGGTCAGTTCACTTACATTGCAGCTGCACAGTCAGGTTGTTGGGTAAATACTAGCACCTCCAATTGGCAATTCAGATCTAGCTGTCTTTGGTAAACTGTCTTAATAATAGCAGTAAAATAATATTGTGATAATATGTCCCTGACTGAGGCTTAAAAATCTGGCAACAAGTAACACAAGAAAAAGCAGTTTCACATTTTGCCCTGGATGAATCACATCTAAAATTGTTACCTATTCAAGCATTCAGCTGCCCTGTATGGTTAGATAGCTTATCTTGTGCTTGGACATAATTACTTGAACGGAGGTTGCAGAGACATAGGTGCAGGTCTCTTCACCCAAGTGATAGGTGGTAGGACAAGGGGGAATGGACTAAAGCTGTACCAAGGCAGGTTCAGATTAGACATTAGGAAAAAGTTCTTCACTAAAAGGGTTATTGAGCAATAAAACAGGCTGCCCAGGAAGGTGGTTGAGTCACCAAACCTGAATGTATTTAAAAGATGGGTAGATGAGGTGCTTAGGGATATTTAGTAGAGCATGGGTATGGTTGGACTCAATGCCCTCAAAGGTCTTTTCCAACCTAGTGATTCTGTGAAGTGATTGTGCCCCTGTACTCAGCACTAGTGATACTACACCTTGAGTATCTGTGTTCAGTTTTGGGCCACTCACTACATGAAAGACATTGAGTTGCTGGAGTGTGTACAGAGAAGTGTAGCACAAGGCCTGAAAGAATCAGGTAGAAGTTCCAGCACTTTGCAGTTGTCAGACACAGACGTGTTGGCTTGTTGGACACAAACCCTGGGAGAGTCAAAATAACAAAGAGAGCTGGTTGATAAGGGA